>JBBDGP010000749.1:0-105000 GCA_037952835.1 Lithobates septentrionalis | reverse complement strand
AGGGCTGGACCGGACGTTGATTCCAGGCAGGGCAGAGGTGAAGCCCAGCTCCCTCCACCCTCCGATCACATACTAAGAGTATAACACGGTGGACAGACAAAGGCTGATAGTAACACATAAACTTACCTTGCTTCTCCATTCACACCAGCCGAAACAGGAAGTGACACGCCGCCCGGTGACAGCACCGCCCATGAAGGAGAATGCCCCAATCAGCATCTAGAGGCGCACTGCACAACGCCACAGGGCAACAAAAAAACCAGCAAATGAAGCATCTTGCCTGCAATCGCGGGATTGCATTGGCATGACGCTTCCATAGTGCACCGTGTCCGGCGCCCGCCCGGAACACAGTGCACTTCTTAAAGAAACTTTTTTTTTTTTTTAAAGGGACATTTTTTTTTTTTGACTGGCTTTCGGGGGGGCCGGCGCCCATGCGCCCCCTATGAACGGGCCGCCACTGTAACCGAGTATTATGTAATCACTATAATTGGTCATAGTGATCACATAATCACTATGTAAACAACCTGTCATGAATGGCTTTCAATTCATGAACAGCCTGCTTACTATTGTGATCTGTGGTTAGCTCAAAGCAATCACATAGTACCTGGCTACCAGCACCATGTGATAAGCTTAGCCAATCACAGATCACAATCAGAAGCAAGCTGTAAATGAATGGGTTAAAGCTATTGCTTATACAGTGATCATCACTGTATAAGCAATAAGAGTGTAAAAAAAAAAATCCCAGATAACCCCCCAAAGTAGTACATTGTCACTATAGTGAAAATGAACTACTCTGATGACAAGATGTAAAAGAAATCTTAAAAATTAAAAATTAATTAATTAAAATATCAAAAGGTTTAAAACATTGAATTTTTTTTTTTTTTTTACATACTGTCATTAGTCAGTATTAGGGATGAGCCGAACACCCCCCTGTTCGGTTCGCACCAGAACATGCGAACAGGAAAAAAGTTTGCTCGAACACGCGAACACCGTTAAAGTCTATGGGACACGAACATTAATATTTAAAAGTGCTAATTTTAAAGGCTTATATGCATGTTATTGTCATAAAAAGTGTTTGGGGACCTGGGTCCTGCCCCAGGGGACAAGGATCAATGCAAAAAAGTTTTAAAAACGGCCGTTTTTTCAGGAGCAGTGATTTTAATAATGCTTAAAGTCAAACAATAAAAGTGTAATATCCCTTTAAATTTCGTACCTGGGGGGTGTCTATAGTATGCCTGTAAATGGGCGCATGTTTCCTGTGTTTAGAACAGTCTGACAGCAAAATGACATTTCGAAGGAAAAAAAGCCATTTAAAACTACCCGCGGCTATTGCATTGCCGACAATACACATAGAAGTTCATTGATAAAAACGGCATGGGAATTCCCCACGGGGAAACCCCGAACCAAAATTTTAAAAAAAAATGACGTGGGAGACCCCCTAAATTCCATACCAGGCCCTTCAGGTCTGGTATGGATATTAAGGGGAACCCCGGCCAAAATTTAAAAAAAAAATGACGTGGGGTTCCCCCTAAATTCCATACCAGACCCTTCAGGTCTGGTATGGATTTTAAGGGGAACCCCGCGCCAAAAAAAAAAAAAAAACGGCGTGGGGTCCCCCCAAAAATCCATACCAGACCCTTATCCGAGCACGCAACCTGGCAGGCCGCAGGAAAAGAGGGGGGGACGAGAGTGCGCCCCCCCCCTCCTGAACTGTACCAGGCCACATGCCCTCAACATTGGGAGGGTGCTTTGGGGTAGCCCCCCAAAACACCTTGTCCCCATGTTGATGAGGACAAGGGCCTCATCCCCACAACCCTGGCCGGTGGTTGTGGGGGTCTGCAGGCGGGGGGCTTATCAGAATCTGGAAGCCCCCTTTAACAAGGGGACCCCCAGATCCCGGCCCCCCCCCTGTGTGAAATGGTAAGGGGGTACTTACCCCTACCATTTCACTAAAAAACTGTCAAAAATGTTAAAAATGACAAGAGACAGTTTTTGACAATTCCTTTATTTAAATGCTTCTTCTTTCTTCTTTCTTCCTTCATCTTCTTCTGGTTCTTCTGGCTCTTCTGGTTCTTCCTCCGGCGTTCTCGTCCAGCATCTCCTCCGCGGCGTCTTCTATCTTCTTCTCCTCGGGCCGCTCCGCACCCATGGCATGAGGGGAGGCTCCCGCTCTTCTCTTCATCTTCTTCTTCATCCTCTTCTCTTCTTTCTTCTTCTCTTCTTCATTTTCTTCTCCGGGCCGCTCCTCACCCATGCTGGCATGGAGGGAGGCTCCCGCTGTGTGACGGCGTCTCTTCGTCTGACGGCGTCTCTTCGTCTGACGGCTCTTAAATAACGGGGGGCGGGGCCACCCGGTGACCCCGCCCCCTCTGACGCACGGTGACTTGACAGGGACTTCCCTGTGATGTCACGGGGAATGCCACAGGGAAGTCCCGTCATGTCCCGTGCGTCAGAGGGGGCGGGGTCACCGGGTGGCCCCGCCCCCGTTATTTAAGAACCGTCAGATGAGGAGACGCTGTCACACAGCGGGAGCCTCCCTCCATGCCAGCATGGGTGAGGAGCGGCCCGGAGAAGAAAATGAAGAAGAGAAGAAGAAAGAAGAGAAGAGGATGAAGAAGAAGATGAAGAGAAGAGCGGGAGCCTCCCCTCATGCCATGGGTGCAGAGCGGCCCGAGGAGAAGAAGATAGAAGACGCCGCAGAGGAGATGCTGGACAAGAATGCCGGAGGAAGAACCAGAAGAGCCAGAAGAACCAGAAGAAGATGAAGGAAGAAAGAAGAAGCATTTAAATAAAGGAATTGTCAAAAACTGTCTCTTGTAATTTTTAAAATTTTTGACAATTTTTTAGTGAAATGGTAGGGGTAAGTACCCCCTTACCATTTCACACAGGGGGGGCCGGGATCTGGGGGTCCCCTTGTTAAAGGGGGCTTCCAGATTCCGATAAGCCCCCCGCCCGCAGACCCCCACAACCATCGGCCAGGGTTGTGGGGATGAGGCCCTTGTCCTCATCAATATGGGGACAAGGTGTTTTGGGGGGCTACCCCAAAGCACCCTCCCAATGTTGAGGGCATGTGGCCTGGTACGGTTCAGGAGGGGGGGCGCACTCTCGTCCCCCCCTCTTTTCCTGCGGCCTGCCAGGTTGCGTGCTCGGATAAGGGTCTGGTATGGATTTTTGGGGGGACCCCAAGCCGTTTTTTTTTTTTTTTTGGCACGGGGCTCCCCTTAAAATCCATACCAGACCTGAAGGGTCTGGTATGGAATTTAGGGGGAACCCCACGTCATTTTTTTAAAAAAATTTGGCTGGGGTTCTCCTTAATATCCATACCAGACCTGAAGGGCCTGGTATGGAATTTAGGGGGTCTCCCACGTCATTTTTTTTTTTTAATTTTGGTTCGGGGTTGCCCTGTGGGGAATTCCCATGCTGTTTTTATCAATGAACTTCTAAGTGTATTGTCGACAATGCAATAGCCGCGGGTAGTTTTAAATGGCTTTTTTTCCTTCGAAATGTCATTTTGCTGTCAGACTGTTTTAAACACGGGAAACATGCGCCCCTTTACAGGAATACTATAGACACCCCCCGGGTACGAAATTTAAAGGGATATTACACTTTTATTGTTTGACTTTAAGCATTATTAAAATCACTGCTCCTGAAAAAACGGCCATTTTTAAAACTTTTTTTTTGCATTGATCCATGTCCCCTGGGGCAGGACTCAGGTCCCCAAACATTTTTGTGACAATAACTTGCATATAAGCCTTTAAAATTAGCACTTTTGATTTCTCCCATAGACTTTTAAAGGGTGTTCCGCGGCATTCGAATTTGCCGCGAACACCCCAAATTGTTCGCTGTTCGGCGAACTTGCAAACAGCCAATGTTCGAGTCGAACATGAGTTCCACTCGAACTCGAAGCTCATCCCTAGTCAGTATCCCTGATCAATGCCATATCAGTTATATGATGCTGTACTGCACTTTTGACAGTATGATAAAAAAAATAGTGGAAAAAATGTATTTAATTTCTTAATTTTCCAAAAATTGTGACAGAAAAATACAACTTTAAAAAACTTGCCATGCCTCTAACTAAATGCCTCAGACTGTCTAATTTTCAAAAAGGGGTCATTTGAGTGGTAATTGTACTGTCCTGGCATTTTAGGGCCTCAATAAATGAGCTAGGCCGTCAGTACATCAGGATTAATCAATTTTCAAATATACTATATATACTATAGTTTGTAGACGCTATAACTTTCACATAAACCAATTAATATACACTTAATGTGATTTTTTTTAACCAAAGACATGTAGCAGAATACATTTATGCCAAAATGTATGGCAAAACTTGATTTTATTGGATAAACACTATATAGTCAGGGTGACAATAACTTTAATGACATCCCAGTCTTAGTCCGTAAGGTTCAATAATGAGTTGGCCCACCCTTCACAGCTATAACAGCTTCACCTATTCTGGGAAGGCTGTCCACAAAGTTTAGGAGTGTGTCCAGGGGCGTCGGGAGGGGGTGGCTAGACGTGGCTGAAGCCCCGAATGTGCCCCCAAAAAGCCCAGAGCCTCAGGTATGCAGCTCACAATTGAAAGCCCCGAGCGGCGAGCGCCGGGACCGATCTGATCCCGAGCGCCGCCGAGTTTGGCCGAGTGTCATAGCAGGTCCCGCCTTCTGGAGCCTGCAATGCCTATGATGGACGTCCCCCTGGTCCAATAATGGGACCGCGGGACGTGTGACGTCCATCATAGGCGCTGCAGGCTTCAGAAGGCGGGAATTACAATGCGGCCGCCGCGCCACATCCCAGCTCTGCGCTCGGGCGGCCCGCTCTCCTCTCCTTCTCGGGTCCTCCTCCTCCTCCTCTGACTGCCTGGCTGCTGTGCTGTGACACCGCACACCACAGCTGAGGTAGGTCAGACACAGACAGTGTATGGAAATATCAGTGTATGCCAGTGTACGGCTGTTTTTTTTATATGAATTAATGTTTGAGGCAGCAGCACTGTTTCTATTCATCAGGTGTGAGGCAGCTTTGTGCAACGATGGGCTGCTTCCATTTTGTTATGGCATCGGCTGATCATGGTGGAAGTAGTAGCTGAGGTGGATTCTAGCAATGCGTGCTTGCAGGAAGAACCACAAGGGACTGGCTCATATTATGGCTGTGGTAAAACATTCCCAGTCAGCTTAGGAATTTTTAGGTAGGTCAGTGTAGGTAGGTCAGTGTAGGTAGGTCACTACCATTAGTGTAAGTAGGTCAGTGTAGGTAGGTCACTTCCATCAGTGTAGGTAGGTCAGTGTAGGTAGGTCAGTGTAGGTAGGTCACTACCATTAGTGTAGGTAGGTCAGTGTATGTAGGTCAGTGTAGGTAGGTCAGTGTAGGTAGGTCACTACCAACAGTGTAGGTAGGTCAGTGTAGGTAGGTCACTACCATCAGTGTAGGTAGGTCAGTGTACGTAGGTCAGTGTATGTAGGTCAGTGTAGGTAGGTCACTACCATCAGTGTAGGTAGGTCAGTGTAGGTAGGTCACTACCATCAGTGTAGGTAGGTCAGTGTATGTAGGTCAGTGTATGTAGGTCAGTGTAGGTAGGTCACTACCATCAGTGTAGGTAGGTCAGTGTATGTAGGTCAGTGTAGGTAGGTCAGTGTATGTAGGTCAGTGTATGTAGGTCAGTGTAGGTAGGTCAGTGTAGGTAGGTCAGTGTAGGTAGGTCACTACCATTAGTGTAGGTAGGTCACTACCATTAGTGTAAGTAGGTCAGTGTATGTAGGTCAGTGTAGGTAGGTCAGTGTAGGTAGGTCACTACCATCAGTGTAGGTAGGTCAGTGTAGGTAGGTCACTACCATCAGTGTA
The DNA here is from genome assembly GCA_037952835.1 of Lithobates septentrionalis. NCBI lineage: Eukaryota > Metazoa > Chordata > Amphibia > Anura > Ranidae > Lithobates > Lithobates septentrionalis. The sequence goes on along the minus strand of JBBDGP010000749.1, from coordinate 99,165 downwards.
GGTAGGTCAGTGTATGTAGGTCAGTGTATGTAGGTCAGTGTAGGTAGGTCAGTGTAGGTAGGTCAGTGTAGGTAGGTCACTACCATTAGTGTAAGTAGGTCAGTGTATGTAGGTCAGTGTAGGTAGGTCACTACCATCAGTGTATGTAGGTCAGGTAGGTCAAGGTCCAGCCGAAAAAAAAAAGGCCTGCGTCACGTGTACCCCCCCCCCCCCCCGTTTCCGGCCTCGGACTTTGGGCTGAAGCCCCTGGTCTTTTTGCCACCTAGCAACGCCCCTGAGTGTGTCTATGAGAATGTTTGACCATTCTTCCAGAAGCACATTTGTGAGGTTAGGCACTGATTTGGACAAGAAAGCCTGGCTCGTAGTCTCCTCTCTAATTCATCCCAAAGGTGTTCTATTGGGTTGAGGTCAGGACTCTGTGAAGACCAGTCAAGTACCTCCACCCCAAACTCACACATCCATGTCTTTATGGACCTTGCTTTGTGCATTGGTCCAAATCATTTGGTGGAGAGGGATTATGGTGTGGGGTTGTTTTGCAGGGGTTGAGCTTAGCCCCTTACTTCCAGTTAAGGGAGCTTTTAAGGAGTCAGCATACCAAGACATTTTGGACAATTTCATGCTCCCAACTTTGTGGGAAGAGTTTGGGGATGGCCCCTTCCTGTTCCAACATGACTGCGCACTGTGCACAAAGCAAAATCCATAAAGATATGGATTTACATTTTACATGGCCATATATTTATTCAGCACAAGGTCATTGATGCAAAAAATAAATGCGAATATTGCGATATTTTGCAAAAAAATAATAATAAACATATGTTTTTCCCACAAATGAAGGAGGTGTTCCAAAGAATTCTGTGTGGGATTGACCTGTTCTGTCATACGAAAACAAATGGTTACTCTCTCTACTTGGTTACTTGTTTGCACAGCATTTTTTTGTTGATTTATAGCATGGTGCACTCAAAAGTGATTTCAGAGGACCTCAGGAAATTTTTTTTGATGCTAATCAAAAGTGTTAAAAAAAGGATTTTAAAAGATTTAGTGACCTGTAATCGAGTCAGACATGATTGTTTAACTAATTTAACTAAGTTATGTTTATTTAAAATGTGTGAATGTATGTATTTGTTAAAAAGGACTGCACCTTTTATTACTATTACTTACTGTAAAAGCAGGCAGATCCTGAACCTGCCTGTCCAGCATGGGACATTTGAAGAAAAACTGCTTGGTCCAGGACTGATCTCAGAATGTGACTATGGAATTAGGGAGCAACAGCATTGATGAGACTACTGTGTAGCCCTTTTAAACATATTGCAACTTAAGCAACAGAGCCCTTGGTTTGGAATTTTGAATCTCCCTTTTTAAAAAACTATGTAAGATAATGGTAACTCTCCATCATCAACACAGACAGAAATAAAAATATTTTATAAGTTATAAATTACTTAATAATAATTTATTTTGTAGAGCAAAAGGATATTCTTGAAAACAGGACAAAAAAATATGTATTTTTAGTTGTACAGTATATGGACAATAAAAATGAGCTTTTGCCACACTTTATACAGAGGAAATTAAAAGAAATTGTCTATTAGTATTCCATTAAATAATACAGTTTGCTCTGTTCACAAAAGTGTCGAATAGCCACACTCACAAAGTAATTAAGGTTTATTAGGCCTTTTTTGGAAAGTTAATGGTGACATTCTGACATACTAATGTAAAAGGGAGGAGATCGGAGAGGTGTGCTTTTTGTGACACATAAAGCAAGCACACTCTATCAGACAGAATCCCTTTAAATACATCTCAAGTTTTATCTCACAGGTAAGACATATATCTGTGCTTGGTTTTGGATTTGTTTTGCCCTTTTTTTATTTCAGGGAACTATCTCTATAGGATGAAAAAGGACATTTTATTCAAATCACTTATGTATCTCTTGTAAAGCAAATTGAACATTTGTGTATTTCATAGAAACATTTTTTTTTCAAATGATAAAGGCATAACTTTTTATAAATATCATCATGTATCAGTAACTCTCAGCATTCACTGATGAACATACTGGGGAGGTAAGTCAACATGAGTGCATCCTATGTGCCCTTACTTCAACCTGATTTCATTTGTCCTCCATCTTGATCTAAAACTGACTTCATCCTGATCCCAATCTAACCTCATCCTGCTCCCAATGTAACCTCAGCCTGATCTCAAACTGAATTCAACCTGATCCCAAACTGACCTCAACCTGATCTCAAAATGACCTTATCCTGATCTTGAACAATGTAAATGCTTCATCAATTACATTGCCCAGTGCTGTAGATTTTCATCAATTGTGATGAACAATACCCACCTAAAAAAAAACCTGAGAGCCATAACCCGACTACATCCCTGAGCTGTCATTGGCAATATAAAGGAGAGAGCAGGCATAGAAAAGGGCAGAGCTGAAATATTTGCCCAAATGTTGCTATATCATTTAGCCAATGATGCCAGCCTCCCCCTCAAGCCCTGCTGCTTTTCTTACAAGGCCAGAGATTCCTGGCCATGTAAGCAAATGGTATCTTTGGTTGTTGTGAACCTGCTGCATCCTTAGCAACCACTGACACATCACCCAGCCTGATCATTTACCAATGGCCGGGTGATGTCCATGCAGGCTCCGGCTGCTTCCTTAGAAACCATTGATATGTAGGAACATTCAGAGCATAGACAAATGTCTGAATGCAAATGTTCAGTCCAAACAGCTCATACCTACTAATAACTTGAGTTTGAGTGCAGCATGGCGTAGCACTCATTTCCATAGTCAAATCCAGCTCTGACTGTTCAGTAATGTGTTGTCTGGTATGTTCACAGCTAGACTGGAAGTTTATGAGGACTCTATAGTGGTATTTATACCATTTCTGTCCTTCTGTACAAATGTCAAACTGCTTCCACCATGTATGAGCTTGGGCAAACCATCTCTACATGTGCTTTTTTCCCCTCAGTCAATGTACTGATGAATGCAAGGGTTGTATGTGCACTGTTTGGTCTTGATCAGCTCAGGGACCTTGTTGGCTCTTTCACTATAGTGTGCTTTTGTTTTTTGACATTTCTTTTTGAGCTAATGTACTATTACGTTTGGAAGCAAAAGCTTTTGAGTTGTGGAATGGAAAGCTAAGTCCTTGTACTGGATGACATTGAGTACCTTCTGTTTGTGTATTTCTCCAATCCAGTATGGCTTTCCAGATATCTTTGCCATCTAGTAACTTCAGCCTTGGCATTGGACTCACTATGATAACGAGATGATGTAACATATTCTAATTACCACTCACTGGAAAATGGTTCAAATTCTGAGCTGACAAATTATAGCCCATTATCTGTAATGACATATGTGGGCATTGCATTGTGATTAAAATTTACCTTGAAGCATCTATTTATTGTTTTTGAAGTCATGCAGAAGCCTGCAATAAACATTTTTCAAATTATTTTTTTCTGTATGTCTGATTTAAGTTGTATTTGTAATTATAGAATCATACACTACGAACATTTGGGGGGTCCAAAAAAAATTGCTTGTGATCATACTCAGTGTTAATAAGCTTTTTTTAACCGGTTCCCGACTGGCGTACGCCGATGTACGTCCGCAGAATGGCATGACTGGGCAAATGGACTTACAGGTACGTCCATTTGAATTCCCCGCCATGCCATTGCGTGCGCGCACTGGCCGGGAGCTCCGTGAGTCGGGTCGCGGGTCCCGCGGACTCGATCACCACGGGGATACCCGCGATCGCCTCACGGAGAGGACGAATGGGGAGATGTTGATGTAAACATGTAGAAGAATACGATCGGCCTAAACTGAGGAAAAAAAAATTTTTTTTTTATATATTTTTTGGGGATATTTATTATAGCAAAATGTAAAAAATAATGCGTTTTTTTCAAAATTGTCGCTCTTATTTTGTTTATAGCGCAAAAAATAAAAATCGCAGAGGCGATCAAATACCACCAAAAGAAAGCTCTATTTGTGGGAAAAAAGGACGTCAATTCTGTTTGGGAGCCACGTCGCACGACCGCGCAATTGTCAGTTAAAGCGACGCAGTGCCGAATCGCAAAAAACGCTCTGGTCAGGAAGGGGGTAAAATCTTCCGGGGCTGAAGCGGTTAATGGACATACTGATCAAATTTTTGAAATTTGTAAACAATGGGCAGAAGAACCCTTTCGTTTCATTATTTTTTATTGAAATTATCGTGTGAACAACAGTATAACAATACATCCGTATACAGTTACATGTATTCTTTGGTCACTTTTATGAATGCATCAAACAAATGAATCAACATATCACGGTGTACACTTTATAATAAATGTAACTCGAATCGAGCTTATTACTACAAACTTTTTTCTTGTAATCATAAGTTTGGGTCCAGGGGCGAGAGCCCCCCCTCCAGACACCCCATCTGGGAACAAGCTGTGTCCGGAGAGGTGCCCCCCCACCCCGTCCCCAATAGTGTTCCAATTATCAAAGTAATTATCTCTTGGAGCGCTCTATTTTGCGCCATATTGTTTTTTATATATAATATTTATTTGTACTAATGCAATGTGACATGAATTGTTGTGAAACTTCATTCTATGATGATAATGAAGTCAAATATACGGCTGATTATTTAAGCTTTTAGCCAACATGTTATTATTAAAGAAAAAGAAAACGATGAAGAGAAGGGAAGAAAAGGTGAAAATTAAAAGAAAAAAAAAATTCCAAAGAAATATAAATTAAAGGAATATAGAATTAAACATAAGAATGTAATGACAACATCTTACCACCAATTGACATTTTAGTCATTGTGTTAATATCAGAAAGTCAATAAGAGGATTCTGGAACCTTTGTGCACCATGGAGCCCAATCACTCAATAATTTTGCTTTTGCGGTAATGGAATGAGCAAAAAATTTTTCATATTGGAAGTGAGTGTTAACTCTATGTATTACTTCACTAATGTTTGGGACATTATTTGTTTTCCATTTTGAAGTGATCGATAATCGTGCTGCTATTAATATGTGAGTAGTTAAACGTTTATAATTCCTTGGTATTTTATCTATTCCTAAGTTGAGGATTGCTAGTGCAGGATTGGGGGTAAAAACTATTCCAGTGATTTTTGATAGCAAGGAAAAAGTTGAGTTCCAGAAGCTTCTTATAGATTTACAATCCCACATTATATGAAATATTGTTCCAGTGTTATTGCAATCTCGCCAGCAATGTGTATCAGAGCTATGGAATATTTGTGATATTCTCATTGGAGTTAGATAGCTTCTATATAGCAACTTGAGAGAGATATCCCAATGGTTAGTGCAATGGGAGTATAAATGATTAGCTTGAATAGCTTTGTTCCACTCAGTTAACGCAAATCTACTCTTTAGGTCTCTTTCCCAGTTTAGCATACTGGTAGTTTTGGTTTGATTGTGTGTAGTTTGCAGATATTTGTAAAACCATGTGAGACCCTTAGGTTTGGCAGAAGAGGTGGAGATATATGTCCACACTATAGGGTTGTAGCTGAGAAAGGAGTGTGGATATTTAGTATGGTAGTGATGTAGCTGGATATTTGCGTATGACGGTGTTGACAAAAGGTGAGTTTTAAATTGAGTGTATGACATATTTCTTAGAACATCTTTTTTGGTTAATTTTAAAGAAGGGATGAGGTATTCGTACATGGCTAGTGAGATTTCTATTTTCTGTAGGGTTTTACTGGCATGATCTTTTTCATTGATTATTTTCCATGCATTAACTGTTGCATTTATAGAGGGAAAGTTGGGATGAAACAATGGTCTGCTTGTAAGAGTGGCTAATAAAAGTGAGGGTAAGTCTCTGTGGTTTACTATTGCGTTTTCTATTTGCACCCATAATTTATCTGATGTCCGGGTGAACCAGGACTTGGCTTGGTCCAGAAGTGCTGCTACATAATAGTTACGTATATTAGGGAAACCCATTCCACCTTTCTGTTTTTGTTTTTGTAAGGTAGAGTAAGATAGTCTAGCTATTTTACCAGCCCATATATATTTTCTTAGCATTTTATCGACTGTGACAAAGAAATGATCCGGCAAAATGATAGGGATAGTGCGGAAATAGTACAATATTTTTGGTAAAACAGACATTTTAAACGCAGCTATTCTCCCTATCCACGAGAGTTCATGTGAGGCGATATGTCCGAGGTCATTTTTTATTGTATTTAATAGTGAGGGGTAGTTATGATCGTATATAGTGGCAGAGGGATAAGCTAGATTTATACCCAAATATTTTAGATATTTGTGGGTCCACTCGAAAGGAAAGTCAGATTTTAACTTTTTTAGACTAGATTTATTAATATGTATGGGGAGAATTGAGGATTTGCTAATGTTGAGTTTATAGTATGATATTTTCCCGAAGTCAGTAAGAATTTGTTGAGCTCTGTCAAGGGATGTGAGTGGTGAAGTTAGTGTCAGTACCACGTCGTCAGCAAATAGTCCTATCCTATGATCTACGTCCGACACCGCAATGCCTTTGATAAGAATGTCTTTTCTTATTGTCTCCGCCAGGGGCTCCATCACCAGTGAAAAGATCAGTGGCGATAGAGGGCATCCCTGGCGGGTTCCATTTGTTATGTGAAATTTGTCCGACATGGCGTTGGAGGTGTAAACCTGTGCCGTTGGGACTGTATAAAGTGCTGATATAGAAGAGAGGATAGGACCACTGAGACCAAATTTCGCAAGTGTCGCTAATAGGTACCCCCAGTGGACCCGATCAAACGCCTTTTCGGCGTCTAGCGTCAGGAACACTGTGGGCACCTTTCGCGTTTCTGCTATTTTGAGAAGGTTGAACATTCTACGAGTTCCGTCGGGGGCTTGTCTCCCTTTTACAAAGCCAACCTGATCCGCTTTAATTAGTGTAGGGGTTACTTCCACTAAGCGGTTAGCTAAAATTTTCGAATATATTTTTAAATCTGTGTTGAGCAGGGATATGGGTCTAAAGTTTTGTGGGGCATCTGGTTTTTTCCCTGGTTTGGGGAGGGTTATTATAACTGCTTGAAGCATTTCTTCTGGGAATGTACTATCGGATGATGCTTTTTGAAAACGATTGGTCATATATGGCACTAGAATATTGGAGAGAGCATTATAATACTCAGCTGAAAAACCATCAGCACCAGGTGATTTGTTGTGGGGTAGAGACTGGATGGCTAGAGTAATTTCTTTATTTGTTATTGCAGAGTTTAAGTACATTAATTGGTCATTATTTAGGGAAGGGAGGTCAATTGAATTTAGGAAAGTATTGATTCCTTTTTCTGTGGGTTGTGTCGTTGAGGGGTCTTCTTTTAAGTTGTACAATTGTTTATAGTATTTACAGAATGCGTTAGCAATGTCCTTTGGGTGATACACAGCTTGTGAGGTGATAGGATCTATAATGTAAGATAGTTTAGATTTTTGTTGTTTTTTACGGATGTAGGCCGCCAAAAATTTACCAGCTTTGTTACCTTGGGTATAATGTGTTGCTTTAAATTTTTGTAAGTATAGTTGATGTTCTAGAATCATATGATTCCTAACTTCTTGCCTAATTTGATTTAGTTCTGTTTTTATCTTGGAGGAAGGATTTGTTTTGTGCTGTTTTTCAAGGGATGTAAGTTTAGCCATTAAAGTGGTAAATGCTTTTAATTTCCTTTTTTTTTCCCGTGCTGCTATTTGTAAAAGTAGACCTCTGCTAAATGCTTTGCGGGCGCACCACAATGTGAAAATGTTTGTATCTGGGGTGTCATTAAATTGAAAGAATTCTTTGATCCGATCACGCAAACCGTCCCTATGTATGGGATTATGTAGAATTGATATATTGTTTCTCCATAAACGTATGGGAGACTCTGCATTTTGCTCTTTAATTGAGAGTGAGACGGGTGCGTGATCAGACCAAGTGATTGGATGTATTTTAGCTGAGATTGCGTTATTAAGACAAGCTAGGTCAGTTACAAACAGGTCAATTCTTGAGTAGGACTTGTGAGGAGCTGAATAGTAGGTGAAATCTTTCTCTCCTGAATTGACGCAGCGCCATACGTCATACAGATCAGAAGAGTGTAAAAAAGATTGTAGTTCAGTGCGTATGGATTTCCGTGGGGATGAGCAATCTAGTTGTTTATCAGGAACGCAATTGAAGTCCCCACAGTATAAGACTAGACCTTTTTTGATGTTCTCAACCTTTTTTTTGAGGGCATTCAAAAAAGATAGCTGTCTACAATTCGGAGCATAAACATTAATGATAGTGTACATAGTATTATTCAATTCACAGACCAGTATAATGTATCTACCCATTTGATCGCTTACTATTTCCTGTAAATTAAATGCAACATTTTGGTTAATAGCGATTAACACTCCTCTCTTTTTCTTTGGGCCTGAGGCCGTGAAGATATGTGGAAATTGTCTATCTTTACAAATAGGGTGTTTTTGCTGGACGAAATGAGTCTCCTGGATGCATAATATATCGCTCTTTAGGGATTTTGCTTGTTGCCACATAGCTCTTCTTTTAAAGGGACTGTTAAGACCATGAGCGTTTATAGTCACGAAATTAAGAACCATTGGACTGTGAGAAAGTTTGCTTAGGAGTAGTAATATTCAGAATTTGAGTGGCGGAGCTGAATAAGAAGGTACTTGCATTTAAGGTTACCGTAACCTTGAGTGGAGGGTGTCCGGTCCAGTGGAGAAAACATACTGAAGATTTGGATTCCAGATTGTTGTCATCAGGTTTGCCGTGGGTGGTTGTCGGTGGTATAGTAAGAAAGAAAAGAAAAAAAACGTCAACATGCAAACAAAAAACAAAACTTAAAAAATTGAGGGTAACATCCTCACAGTGCGAATAAAATCGCATGGTAACACTTGGGGGTATAGACTCCTAACAGCCAGCTGCGGCCCTTGGATTAGGAAAGTAAACATCAGATGTGTAGTTGTTTTCCGTTACATGAGATAACAGTCAAGTGTCGGTGGCAGATTTCCATTCTGGGGAAATACTTCTAGGGGTTTTGGTAGTAAGAGCGTCCTCTTCATCATCTAAAGGGAGTCCCCATTTCCTGGTAAGTTGAAGGCCCTCTTCCAGAGACCTGATTGTGTAGGTACGGCCATCTTTAGTAACAAGGAGTTTTGTGGGGAAACCCCAAGAGTATGGGAGTTTGCTGTTGCGTAGTAATTTAGTTAGTGGTAATAACTTTTTTCTTGCCAACATCGTGTGCTGGGAGAGATCTGCATAAATAGCAATGCCCGCGTAAGGATTGGGTAATGGGGAGTTTTGTCTCGCAAAGCGCATTAAGTCATCCTTGATATGGTAGAAGTGTATGCGAGCTATGACATCACGGGGTATTTTTTCTGGTAAGTATTGCGGCTTGGGTAATCTGTGGGCGCGATCTACCGTAAATTCTCCTGATGGCGTGTCTGGGAGCAGGTCTCGGATTAGTTGTTGGACATAATTCCGGAGTTCAGAGGGAGGTACAGATTCCGCTACTCCTCGCAGCTTTATATTGTTTCTTCGGGACCTATCCTCTAAATCCGCCATTTTGTTTTTCAAGGCTTCTATTTCATCATCTTTTTCATTATGAGCGTCAACTAATTCATTATGTGCTGTTGAGAATTCTGCCATTTTATCCTCCACATGGCTGACTCTTTCACCAATATCATTGATATCAGATTTTAAATGAGATATACACTCCATGAGGTCCCTGTGCATGGATCCCCTCAATGAGACTAGCATCTCTTTCATAGTAGTGTCATTTAATGGCAGACCGGATGTTGGGAACTCTTGGATTTGTTCAATGAACTCAGTAGTACTGTCATGAGATGTAAAGTCCTCCTCATGTTTTTCCCCTGCATAAGTGTGGGCAGTGGAGCGTTTAGGGGCAGCTTTTTGTGGGCTTTGAGAGGGGGTCTGGCAGGTGGAAGAGCGGCTGCTGTGTCCTGGAGAGAAGGATGGCTGTCTGCAATCCTCCTTCCCTTTCCCACTAGTATCAGACTGTCTGGCGCGCTGCTGTCTGTGAGCGGCGGCGCCATCTTGGCTCTCTGGCGTGCAGGCCGAGGAGTAAAAGTCTGTCAATTTGCGGGGTCCCCCTGGGGGTTTCCTCTTACCCATCGCTGGATCGATGCACAGGGGTTCACAGGCTCCTTCGGAGTGAGTTTACCGGCTGATGTAGTCGCTTTGTGCGGGTCGCTGCGGCAGGCTGTCACGGAGCTCTCTCCTTATGCGGCCATCTCCTCCGGCTGCTGGCCACGCCCCCCCAGAAGAACCCTTTCAATCTGTGTGTATCTCTGCTCTGTTGGTGACAGCGTGTTTGATGAAAAAGCAACTAGTTTACCATTTTGCAATAAAGTTATTTAGTATTTTCTTACTGGCAGCATCAGTTTTCCTATTTGTTCAATGTATTCTTCTTGGCTGGTTTTCCAGACCCATTTAGTGCCTTTGTCTGTCAGCCTCCTTAAGGGATCACATACATCCCATAGGTGTGGTGCACATTTTGGTAGATACTGTAGCTGAGTCTCTAGACTGCTTGTACATTGTCTGGCTTTAAAATCTTTATAACAGTTTTTACTAGGGTTGTCCCGATACCGATACTAGTATCGGTATCGGCACCGATACCAAGCATTTGCCCAAGTACTTGTACTCGGGCAAATGCTCCCGATGCTTCCGCCGATACCTTGACTGTCAGCGGTGATGGACGTGTGGGGGAGTTACAAGCTTCTCCCCCCGCGGCTTTCAGCTGCTTAGTGACATACAGCGGTGATCGGTGCTTGTAATTCCCCCACACGCGATCACCGCTGACTGTCACCTCCTCCTCCTTAGTCCTCCTCCGTTCCTCTGTCCCCCTCCGCTGTCCTGCTCCATTGCTGTGTCCCCCTCCGTTCCTCTGTCCCCCCCCCGCTGTCCTCCTTCTTTGCTCTGTCCCCCTCCGCTGTCCTCCTCCGTTCCTCTGTCCACCTCCCGCTGTCCTTCTTCTTTGCTCTGTCCCCCTCCGCTGTCCCCATCCGTTCCTCTGTCCCCCTCCGCTGTCCCCATGCGTTCCTCTGTCCCCCTCCGCTGTCCCCATGCGTTCCTCTGTCCCCCTCCGCTGTCCCCATCCGTTCCGGCTTTCCGTTGTCCCCCTCTCTCTTCGTCTGTCCCCTCCGTTCTGCTGTCTCTCCGCTGTGTGTATGGAGAGAGTCAGCTGACTCTTTCCATTCACATAACTGAAACATTGTAATCTCCTGTGATTACAATGTGTCAGTTTATGAATGGAGAGAAGCTGCTGTGTTCTCTCCATTCATTCTCAGTGCAGCTGACGCTGCAGAGAAAGGGACTGGGGAATCTATCCTCAGTCTATTTCTCTGTCTCAAGGGGGAGATATCAGAGGTCTGTTAAGACCCCTGATATCTCACCAAAGCCCCCCAACAGGGCTGATTAAAAAAAAAAAAAACACACACATAGTGCAATAAAGAATAAAAAAAAAATTGTAAAAAATAATAAATGTAAATGAAAAAAACCAAAACAAAAACACACACACAGACACCGTTCACTATACCCCCACCCCCACCCCACCCGCCCCCCACCCCCACCCCCCCCCCCTCAAAAAAAAAAAAAAACTGTCACGTGACATTAAAAAAAAGTATCGGTAATCGGTATCGGCGAGTACTTGAAAAAAAGTATCGGTACTTGTACTCGGTCCTAAAAAAGTGGTATCGGGACAACCCTAGTTTTTACTGTTCCTGGATCTCTGCACAGGCCTTCAGCTTTCAGAAGATGCCCCATGTAGGTCATTGATGATCGTCTCAATCTCAGCTTTTGTTTATTTAATTTTAGGTTTAGCTTTTTTGCTCTTTCTTAGAGCTCATTCAGGTTATTTCCACGTTCTGTTAGAAACATAGAAAAGAGTGATGCCAGGAAAAAGGACCAAGTGGTTCATCGGTCCCGCATATGTAAACTGCCACTATATACCTTTTTGGATGATCTGTATACCACGGTTACATCATAAACTGCACAGTTTCTCTAGTGCTGAGAGTTCAGGAAGGTGGAGTTTTTGTCACTGCAGCCTGTATACACGCCCACATGTGTGATGTCAATATCATGTGACCTGGCTATCTCTGAAAACAAGAAGCTGTTCTCTCCAGCATAAAAGACACAACTGAGTATGTGCAGGTTTGCTATTGCCTGTGTGTTAGTTGGCTTTCCCGAGGTAGACATTGCAAGGAGGAGAGTGGATCAATGCATACAGGATCCCAGATAGCAAGGATAACTTGCCACACATTTGTGGCAGTATTGAATTGTAAGTCTTGTGAACTTGCTGCGCATCTTCCCTGGCAAGTTGTACATTTGCAGAGCACTTGCAGCACAAGTTCTAGTTAACACTTTTACAATTTGTAACAAATTTGCATGGCAAGTCTCTAGCAAGACCAAAGTTGCAGTGGTGAGTCTACAGCAAGAGCCCCTCAAGTCTCTAGCAAGAGCTATGCCTCCAGTAAGTCTCCATTTTGGGCAAGAAAAAAGAAGCGAGAGGCGCAAATCCATAATCCCACACAATCTGGTGATAGTGAACCCACTGCTAAAAAATATTGCAAAAGAAAAACAAGTGCCAACGCAGTGGACAAAAAGTGCTTAGTACAAGAAAATAATTATTCATAATTAAATTGCATGCATCAAAAATTGATGTGTTCAAAATATTTGCAGTCCATTTTGCAATCCTAGGAAAAATCCAAGATTATTATCACTTTCTTGGATTTTTCCTGGGATTGCAAAATGGACTTCAAATAGTTTGAACACATATGAATTTTTGATGCATGCACTTTACTACTGAATAATATTTTCTTGCACTAAGCACTTTTTGTTCACTGTGTCAGCACACCGTTTTTTCTCTTGCACTTTTTTTTACGGTTACGTAAATGGGTGGCCCCGCCCCCCTCTGACGCCCCAGGAAAGACATGGGGAAGTCCCCGTGCATCAGAGGGGGCCGGGTCACCCGGGTACCTCACCGTGTGGCCCCGCCCTCAGTTATATAAGAACTGTCACCTGGCAGAGCGATAGAAGAAGATGAATGGACTTCATGGGACATTTTTATCTTTTTATTTTTTAATAAAGGACATGTCCCAAGGTGTGTCTTGTGGTTTAACATTTCGACACTTTTTTTGTGAAATGGTACGGGTACAATGTAGTGTTACCATTTCAAACAGGGGGGGCGGGATCTGGGGGTCTCCATGTTAAAGGGGGCTTCCAGATTCTGATAAGCCCCCCCGCCCACAGACCCCCACAACCACCGGGCAAGGGTTGTGGGGATGAGGCCCTTGTCCCCATTAACATGGGGACAAGGTGCTTTGGGGGCTACCCCAAAGCACCCTCCCTATGTTGAGGGCATGTGGCCTGGTACGGTTCAGGAGGGGGGTGCTCTCTCGTCCCCCCTCATTTTCTGAAGGGCCTGGTATGGAATTTGGGGGGACCCCCAGGCAATATTATTTTTTAATTTTGGTTCTAAGTTTCCCTTAATATTCATACCAGACCTAAGAGCCCTTGCACACTGGGGCGGTTTGCAGGCGCTATTGCGCTAATAATAGTGCCTGCAAACCGCCCCAAAAGTGCCGCTGCTTTCATTCCAGTGTGAAAGCCCCGAGGGCTTGCACACTGGAGCGATGCGCTGGCAGGACGGTAAAAAAAGTCCTGCCAGCAGCATCTTCGGAGCGGTGAAGGAGCGGCGTTCCCCCCTCGCTGTCTGCTGGGAAACACACAGGTCCCAGAGACAGCAGGGACCATCCGTATTGCGCTGCGCGACTCGCACATGCGCAGTAGGGAAAGGGGAAGTGAAGCCGCAAGCCTTCACTTCCTGATTCCCTTACCGATGATGGAGGCGGCAGTACCCGAGGACCGAGAGACGGTTCGGCTTTGGGTGCCGACATCGCGGGCGCCCTGGACAGGTGAGTGTCCATGTTTTAAAATTCAGCAGCTGCAGTATTTGTAGCTGCTGACTTTTTTAAAAAAAATTTCGGTGGAGCTCCGATTTAAGCTGCAGCTGCGAAATCTGTTGCATGAAAATTGTTTGCAATATTAATTAATTAATGCATTATTTCGATTGAGCATGCATCTGCAAAACAAATTAACAAGATACATACAAATTTGCTACATATTTTATTGGTCAACAAAGCAGGACTTTGAAAAGGACAAGGAAAGCAAAAAACACATGTATGTTAATTTGAGACACTAACAGAATATGGTTTTGAGGTCAGACCATTTTGCAGAGGAAATTTACAGGAGTTAAAAGGACTGCGCCCACAAACGGACAGTCTCTTAAGGATTTAAACATTTATTAGTCACAACATCTTGAGGAAGATTTTGCAAAATAATGTAGCACAGACAATTGAATCAAGTGTTAAATAGAGGTTTGGGACTTTGTGTGAAGCACGGGGAAGTGCCTCCATCCCGAATTCATGGAAACAAAAAGGGGGGGAGATGGGACTTTAAATGAAACAGTTGACAGATTGGGGTTAGAAGTAAAAGTACAATTTATTACATATAATATGTGCTGATATAAGCTTTCAACATGTAGAAGGTTACCTGTGCATGTGCACCAAGCATATCCTATATATATACATGCATAAAAACAAGCAGTACTAAATTCCAGTGGTAAATGGCTAACACGTATGTCATATGAGGGTTATACATGTAAGAATCACACAACATGATGATGTAAAAAATGGATTTAAAAGTTGATGCATGAATAATTCATAAAAATGGAATCCTAAAGAGCGCACAGTGGCTGCATCCATCATGCCCGACGCGTTTCTGTGAAATACACTTCTTCAGGGGCGGATGCTTTAGGATTTCTGAAATAACAAAGTAGGTAACATCAGGAAGTGGGCTCGTTAGTAACTCGGGATGGAGGCACCATTTTGTGCCTCACCCAAAGTCCCATACTTCCATTGATACTTGTTATTCGGGATGGAGACAGTTGTCAGAAGCAGGCAGGCATCCCCTACCCAGCTTTATTTGTATTTTATTTGTGTATTGATGAACTTTTTGGTCTGCACGCACTTTTTGCGGCGATGTGTCGTTTTCCATCCTGGGTCACCATACACATTCTCCAGCATGGTGGCCGGTCTTGGGCCATTTTCTTGTTCCAATCCGGAGCTGCGATGTGCTCTGCGGGCCCCTCCCACCCCCTCCACGTCCACCCCAAGGGGGGTTGGTTTGGTGCTGGGGGGTCGGGTGGGCGCCGCACATCGCATCGGCGTCACGCATCACTCCCACACATGACGTCATTGCTTGGCGCCGCTGTGCGGGAGTAGATTTTTCCCATCTTGCTGACATGGCTGGGTGTGGCTGAGCCTATCATGGGTGGACTCTCACGGCCCGGGCAGGGGCCACGCCCCACGCCTCGTCGGCCCGGCGTGACGTTGGCGGCAATCACCGACGCAGATGGGCTGCATATCAGGTGTCTCCTCTCGTGCAGTCCTCCTCTCCACTCACATGCAGACGCCGCATTGACGCAGACGCCGCATTCTTTTTGGACAACACTTTTTGGACAATCCCTGTTTCTAGCACACTAAGGTACTATATTCTTGACCACCTTACTTTTTTCTTTTTAACCCCCCCCCCCTTTTTTAGTTCTAACACATTTGGTATATCTTAGTGGATTTATTCATCCATTTCAGACATTCCTCACCAATTGAAAATTATGGTCACCATATTGTGGAATTAACATGCACTGAGTGGAGGATACCTGTGTGCGTCCATCATGTGTTGGTTTCTTTGTCGCCTCAGCTCCGGAGAGGGGCAATGCTTGTTGACCCGGTACCTGCATTTCACCATAGCTTGGCCACGTATGTAAACATCCAGAATTTGACGTGCTGTCTTTTCTGGTTACTAACGAGCCCACTTCCTGATGTTACCTACTTTGTTATTTCAGAAATCCTAAAGCATCCGCCCCTGAAGAAGTGTATTTCACAGAAACGCGTCGGGCATGATGGATGCAGCCACTGTGCGCTCTTTAGGATTCCATTTTTATGAATTATTCATGCATCAACTTTTAAATCCATTTTTTACATCATCATGTTGTGTGATTCTTACATGTATAACCCTCATATGACATACGTGTTAGCCATTTACCACTGGAATTTAGTACTGCTTGTTTTTATGCATGTATATATATAGGATATGCTTGGTGCACATGCACAGGTAACCTTCTACATGTTGAAAGCTTATACCAGCACATATTATATGTAATAAATTGTACTTTTACTTCTAACCCCAATCTGTCAACTGTTTCATTTAAAGTCCCATCTCCCCCCCTTTTTGTTTCCATGAATTCGGGATGGAGGCACTTCCCCGTGCTTCACACAAAGTCCCAAACCTCTATTTAACACTTGATACCCGGGATGGAGACAGTTGACAGTAGCAGGTAGTCATCCCCTGCCTGGCTTCTTTTGGGGTGTTAATGTGTCTTGGTGAACCTGGGGTGGGTGGACGGCATTTTGTTGCGACCAGTGTGTGTGGACCATATGTCAATACTCATTGCTGGAATTTTGTACTACTACTTTTTTATGCATGTCTATATTTAGGACATGCCTGGTGCATACGCACAGGTAACTTCTTACACATAATAAGTATATACCAGCATGAATCATATGCAACAAACTATATTTTTATCCTCAACCCCAATCTGTCAACTGTCTCATCTAAAGTCCCCTCTTGTTTCTCTGAATTCGGGATGGAGGCACCATTTTGTGCCTCACCCAAAGTCCCATACTTCCATTGATACTTGTTATTCGGGATGGAGACAGTTGTCAGAAGCAGGCAGGCATCCCCTACCCAGCTTTATTTGTATTTTATTTGTGTATTGATGAACTTTTTGGTCTGCACGCACTTTTTGCGGCGATGTGTCGTTTTCCATCCTGGGTCACCATACACATTCTCCAGCATGGTGGCCGGTCTTGGGCCATTTTCTTGTTCCAATCCGGAGCTGCGATGCGCTCTGCGGGCCCCTCCCACCCCCTCCACGTCCACCCCAAGGGGGGTTGGTTTGGTGCTGGGGGGTCGGGTGGGCGCCGCACATCGCATCGGCGTCACGCATCACTCCCACACATGACGTCATTGCTTGGCGCCGCTGTGCGGGAGTAGATTTTTCCCATCTTGCTGACATGGCTGGGTGTGGCTGAGCCTATCATGGGCGGACTCTCACGGCCCGGGCAGGGGCCACGCCCCACGCCTCGTCGGCCCGGCGTGACGTTGGCGGCAATCACCGACGCAGATGGGCTGCATATCAGGTGTCTCCTCTCGTGCAGTCCTCCTCTCCACTCACATGCAGACGCCGCATTAACGCAGACGCCGCATTCTTTTTGGACAACACTTTTTGGACAATCCCTGTTTCTAGCACACTAAGGTACTATATTCTTGACCACCTTACTTTTTTCTTTTTAACCCCCCCCCCTTTTTTAGTTCTAACACATTTGGTATATCTTAGTGGATTTATTCATCCATTTCAGACATTCCTCACCAATTGAAAATTATGGTCACCATATTGTGGAATTAACATGCACTGAGTGGAGGATACCTGTGTGCGTCCATCATGTGTTGGTTTCTTTGTCGCCTCAGCTCCGGAGAGGGGCAATGCTTGTTGACCCGGTACCTGCATTTCACCATAGCTTGGCCACATATGTAAACATCCAGAATTTGACGTGCTGTCTTTTCTGGTTACTAACGAGCCCACTTCCTGATGTTACCTACTTTGTTATTTCAGAAATCCTAAAGCATCCGCCCCTGAAGAAGTGTATTTCACAGAAACGCGTCGGGCATGATGGATGCAGCCACTGTGCGCTCTTTAGGATTCCATTTTTATGAATTATTCATGCATCAACTTTTAAATCCATTTTTTACATCATCATGTTGTGTGATTCTTACATGTATAACCCTCATATGACATACGTGTTAGCCATTTACCACTGGAATTTAGTACTGCTTGTTTTTATGCATGTATATATATAGGATATGCTTGGTGCACATGCACAGGTAACCTTCTACATGTTGAAAGCTTATACCAGCACATATTATATGTAATAAATTGTACTTTTACTTCTAACCCCAATCTGTCAACTGTTTCATTTAAAGTCCCATCTCCCCCCCTTTTTGTTTCCATGAATTCGGGATGGAGGCACTTCCCCGTGCTTCACACAAAGTCCCAAACCTCTATTTAACACTTGATACCCGGGATGGAGACAGTTGACAGTAGCAGGTAGTCATCCCCTGCCTGGCTTCTTTTGGGGTGTTAATGTGTCTTGGTGAACCTGGGGTGGGTGGACGGCATTTTGTTGCGACCAGTGTGTGTGGACCATATGTCAATACTCATTGCTGGAATTTTGTACTACTACTTTTTTATGCATGTCTATATTTAGGACATGCCTGGTGCATACGCACAGGTAACTTCTTACACATAATAAGTATATACCAGCATGAATCATATGCAACAAACTATATTTTTATCCTCAACCCCAATCTGTCAACTGTCTCATCTAAAGTCCCCTCTTGTTTCTCTGAATTCGGGATGGAGGCACCATTTTGTGCCTCACCCAAAGTCCCATACTTCCATTGATACTTGTTATTTGGGATGGAGACAGTTGTCAGAAGCAGGCAGGCATCCCCTACCCAGCTTTATTTGTATTTTATTTGTGTATTGATGAACTTTTTGGTCTGCACGCACTTTTTGCGGCGATGTGTCGTTTTCCATCCTGGGTCACCATACACATTCTCCAGCATGGTGGCCGGTCTTGGGCCATTTTCTTGTTCCAATCCGGAGCTGCGATGCGCTCTGCGGGCCCCTCCCACCCCCTCCACGTCCACCCCAAGGGGGGTTGGTTTGGTGCTGGGGGGTCGGGTGGGCGCCGCACATCGCATCGGCGTCACGCATCACTCCCACACATGACGTCATTGCTTGGCGCCGCTGTGCGGGAGTAGATTTTTCCCATCTTGCTGACATGGCTGGGTGTGGCTGAGCCTATCATGGGCGGACTCTCACGGCCCGGGCAGGGGCCACGCCCCACGCCTCGTCGGCCCGGCGTGACGTTGGCGGCAATCACCGACGCAGATGGGCTGCATATCAGGTGTCTCCTCTCGTGCAGTCCTCCTCTCCACTCACATGCAGACGCCGCATTAACGCAGACGCCGCATTCTTTTTGGACAACACTTTTTGGACAATCCCTGTTTCTAGCACACTAAGGTACTATATTCTTGACCACCTTACTTTTTTCTTTTTAACCCCCCCCCCTTTTTTAGTTCTAACACATTTGGTATATCTTAGTGGATTTATTCATCCATTTCAGACATTCCTCACAATTGAAAATTATGGTCACCATATTGTGGAATTAACATGCACTGAGTGGAGGATACCTGTGTGCGTCCGTCATGTGTTGGTTTCTTTGTCGCCTCAGCTCCGGAGAGGGGCAATGCTTGTTGACCCGGTACCTGCATTTCACCATAGCTTGGCCACGTATGTAAACATCCAGAATTTGACGTGCTGTCTTTTCTGGTTACTAACGAGCCCACTTCCTGATGTTACCTACTTTGTTATTTCAGAAATCCTAAAGCATCCGCCCCTGAAGAAGTGTATTTCACAGAAACGCGTCGGGCATGATGGATGCAGCCACTGTGCGCTCTTTAGGATTCCATTTTTATGAATTATTCATGCATCAACTTTTAAATCCATTTTTTACATCATCATGTTGTGTGATTCTTACATGTATAACCCTCATATGACATACGTGTTAGCCATTTACCACTGGAATTTAGTACTGCTTGTTTTTATGCATGTATATATATAGGATATGCTTGGTGCACATGCACAGGTAACCTTCTACATGTTGAAAGCTTATACCAGCACATATTATATGTAATAAATTGTACTTTTACTTCTAACCCCAATCTGTCAACTGTTTCATTTAAAGTCCCATCTCCCCCCCTTTTTGTTTCCATGAATTCGGGATGGAGGCACTTCCCCGTGCTTCACACAAAGTCCCAAACCTCTATTTAACACTTGATACCCGGGATGGAGACAGTTGACAGTAGCAGGTAGTCATCCCCTGCCTGGCTTCTTTTGGGGTGTTAATGTGTCTTGGTGAACCTGGGGTGGGTGGACGGCATTTTGTTGCGACCAGTGTGTGTGGACCATATGTCAATACTCATTGCTGGAATTTTGTACTACTACTTTTTTATGCATGTCTATATTTAGGACATACCTGGTGCATACGCACAGGTAACTTCTTACACATAATAAGTATATACCAGCATGAATCATATGCAACAAACTATATTTTTATCTTCAACCCCAATCTGTCAACTGTCTCATCTAAAGTCCCCTCTTGTTTCTCTGAATTCGGGATGGAGGCACCATTTTGTGCCTCACCCAAAGTCCCATACTTCCATTGATACTTGTTATTCGGGATGGAGACAGTTGTCAGAAGCAGGCAGGCATCCCCCACCCAGCTTTATTTGTATTTTATTTGTGTATTGATGAACTTTTTGGTCTGCACGCACTTTTTGCGGCGATGTGTCGTTTTCCATCCTGGGTCACCATACACATTCTCCAGCATGGTGGCCGGTCTTGGGCCATTTTCTTGTTCCAATCCGGAGCTGCGATGCGCTCTGCGGGCCCCTCCCACCCCCTCCACGTCCACCCCAAGGGGGGTTGGTTTGGTGCTGGGGGGTCGGGTGGGCGCCGCACATCGCATCGGCGTCACGCATCACTCCCACACATGACGTCATTGCTTGGCGCCGCTGTGCGGGAGTAGATTTTTCCCATCTTGCTGACATGGCTGGGTGTGGCTGAGCCTATCATGGGCGGACTCTCACGGCCCGGGCAGGGGCCACGCCCCATGCCTCGTCGGCCCGGCGTGACGTTGGCGGCAATCACCGACGCAGATGGGCTGCATATCAGGTGTCTCCTCTCGTGCAGTCCTCCTCTCCACTCACATGCAGACGCCGCATTGACGCAGACGCCGCATTCTTTTTGGACAACACTTTTTGGACAATCCCTGTTTCTAGCACACTAAGGTACTATATTCTTGACCACCTTACTTTTTTCTTTTTAACACCCCCCCCCCCCTTTTTTAGTTCTAACACATTTGGTATATCTTAGTGGATTTATTCATCCATTTCAGACATTCCTCACCAATTGAAAATTATGGTCACCATATTGTGGAATTAACATGCACTGAGTGGAGGATACCTGTGTGCGTCCATCATGTGTTGGTTTCTTTGTCGCCTCAGCTTCGGAGAGGGGCAATGCTTGTTGACCCGGTACCTGCATTTCACCATAGCTTGGCCACGTATGTAAACATCCAGAATTTGACGTGCTGTCTTTTCTGGTTACTAACGAGCCCACTTCCTGATGTTACCTACTTTGTTATTTCAGAAATCCTAAAGCATCCGCCCCTGAAGAAGTGTATTTCACAGAAACGCGTCGGGCATGATGGATGCAGCCACTGTGCGCTCTTTAGGATTCCATTTTTATGAATTATTCATGCATCAACTTTTAAATCCATTTTTTACATCATCATGTTGTGTGATTCTTACATGTATAACCCTCATATGACATACGTGTTAGCCATTTACCACTGGAATTTAGTACTGCTTGTTTTTATGCATGTATATATATAGGATATGCTTGGTGCACATGCACAGGTAACCTTCTACATGTTGAAAGCTTATACCAGCACATATTATATGTAATAAATTGTACTTTTACTTCTAACCCCAATCTGTCAACTGTTTCATTTAAAGTCCCATCTCCCCCCCTTTTTGTTTCCATGAATTCGGGATGGAGGCACTTCCCCGTGCTTCACACAAAGTCCCAAACCTCTATTTAACACTTGATACCCGGGATGGAGACAGTTGACAGTAGCAGGTAGTCATCCCCTGCCTGGCTTCTTTTGGGGTGTTAATGTGTCTTGGTGAACCTGGGGTGGGTGGACGGCATTTTGTTGCGACCAGTGTGTGTGGACCATATGTCAATACTCATTGCTGGAATTTTGTACTACTACTTTTTTATGCATGTCTATATTTAGGACATGCCTGGTGCATACGCACAGGTAACTTCTTACACATAATAAGTATATACCAGCATGAATCATATGCAACAAACTATATTTTTATCTTCAACCCCAATCTGTCAACTGTCTCATCTAAAGTCCCCTCTTGTTTCTCTGAATTCGGGATGGAGGCACCATTTTGTGCCTCACCCAAAGTCCCATACTTCCATTGATACTTGTTATTCGGGATGGAGACAGTTGTCAGAAGCAGGCAGGCATCCCCTACCCAGCTTTATTTGTATTTTATTTGTGTATTGATGAACTTTTTGGTCTGCACGCACTTTTTGCGGCGATGTGTCGTTTTCCATCCTGGGTCACCATACACATTCTCCAGCATGGTGGCCGGTCTTGGGCCATTTTCTTGTTCCAATCCGGAGCTGCGATGCGCTCTGCGGGCCCCTCCCACCCCCTCCACGTCCACCCCAAGGGGGGTTGGTTTGGTGCTGGGGGGTCGGGTGGGCGCCGCACATCGCATCGGCGTAACGCATCACTCCCACACATGACGTCATTGCTTGGCGCCGCTGTGCGGGAGTAGATTTTTCCCATCTTGCTGACATGGCTGGGTGTGGCTGAGCCTATCATGGGCGAACTCTCACGGCCCGGGCAGGGGCCACGCCCCACGCCTCGTCGGCCCGGCGTGACGTTGGCGGCAATCACCGACGCAGATGGGCTGCATATCAGGTGTCTCCTCTCGTGCAGTCCTCCTCTCCACTCACATGCAGACGCCGCATTGACGCAGACGCCGCATTGACGCAGACGCCGCATTCTTTTTGGACAACACTTTTTGGACAATCCCTGTTTCTAGCACACTAAGGTACTATATTCTTGACCACCTTACTTTTTTCTTTTTAACCCCCCCCCTTTTTTAGTTCTAACACATTTGGTATATCTTAGTGGATTTATTCATCCATTTCAGACATTCCTCACCAATTGAAAATTATGGTCACCATATTGTGGAATTAACATGCACTGAGTGGAGGATACCTGTGTGCGTCCATCATGTGTTGGTTTCTTTGTCGCCTCAGCTCCGGAGAGGGGCAATGCTTTTTGACCCGGTACCTGCATTTCACCATAGCTTGGCCACGTATGTAAACATCCAGAATTTGACGTGCTGTCTTTTCTGGTTACTAACGAGCCCACTTCCTGATGTTACCTACTTTGTTATTTCAGAAATCCTAAAGCATCCGCCCCTGAAGAAGTGTATTTCACAGAAACGCGTCGGGCATGATGGATGCAGCCACTGTGCGCTCTTTAGGATTCCATTTTTATGAATTATTCATGCATCAACTTTTAAATCCATTTTTTACATCATCATGTTGTGTGATTCTTACATGTATAACCCTCATATGACATACGTGTTAGCCATTTACCACTGGAATTTAGTACTGCTTGTTTTTATGCATGTATATATATAGGATATGCTTGGTGCACATGCACAGGTAACCTTCTACATGTTGAAAGCTTATACCAGCACATATTATATGTAATAAATTGTACTTTTACTTCTAACCCCAATCTGTCAACTGTTTCATTTAAAGTCCCATCTCCCCCCCTTTTTGTGACAATTGAATCAAAGTGAAACTAACAACCTACAAATGACACACATTGACAACAATGTACTCTCTTGCCACACACACACCATCAAACAATCTGGCCTCTTTTCAGGGCAAGATAAAGAATGCTATCTGCAAGCTTTATATAACATAGTTTTGTGTGCTAATGAGGCATTTGAAAACACATGCACAGTCCATGAAACACACAAAAACAGAAAACTGTATACTCACCTTTCCGTAATTTTCCTTTCCTGACGTGTGCTGCCATGGGATGCGTCAGGAAAGGAAAATTACGGAAAGGTGAATATACAATTTTCTGTTTTCCTGACGCATCATGACAGCACACACATTGGGAAATAACTTGCTACATGGGTGGGTGCTTTCAGAAGATTTTATTTACTTAAGTACAGGATATGGAAGAATTAGTTTGAATGATTGATCTCCCGAACTCAACCGTAGTTAATTTAGCCGGATCTATTCTGTAGTGTGACATGAATGTGGATCTAGAAGACCAAGTTGCTGCCTTGCAAATCGTTTCTGAGGACACTCTACAGTACGCTGCCCAGGAGGTCGCCACTGCTGTAGTCGAGTTGGCCTTCAGCCCGGCGGGTATTGGGAGCAGCTGTATTAGGTATGCTCTTTTGATGGTTTTAAATAGCCAAGATGCTATTGTTCTTGAAGAGGCTGCCTGACCTCTTTTTGCACCATGCGGGATAACTAGAAGGTTTTCTGTCTTCCTGACCTTTCTAGTAGCTTCCAAGTATGAAGAAATTACGGATTTTACATCCAAAGGTTGTGGGTCCCCCTCACTAATAAGGGAAATGGTAGATTGATTTCAGAGTTAAAGTGGAAGGTAGATGCTTATGTAGCGCCCTGCTCACGGTTGACCAGGCGCTCGCATGTAAATTTAGTTTTTGGCTGAGCTGTAAACAGTTCAGATTGAATCTATATAGTTTACTGATCTGTTCTAGAAATGACTTGGTTATGCAGTTCCTACTGTTGCCAGTAGGTGTCACTGGTACCATGGGACAGTGTGCGAATAACAACTTAGTGAAACTTTAATGAATATTCTTTTTTCATAAACAGCCCAGTAGGAGGTTCCTGCCGCTGTGAATTCTGGGAGAGAGTATTTATGGGACAGATGCCATGTGCTTGAAGGAGTCTTGACCTCGTTGCCCTCTGGGCTGAAGGCTATGTCACTGCAGCTGTGCAAGTAGGCCAAGAAGCCTGTCTGGGGCCTTCTATCGCAGAGGTGGTCCTTAGGCTGTCTTGCCTGCTAGGAAGAATCCGAGCCAAGCTGAGGAGATCCAGGGGAGAACCCTTGCTGGAGAGAGCCAGGATGAAGGTTGGTCTCTCAGAAGGGCCTGGTAACTTATTTGGAGGATGCACCCATCTCTAACCTACCCTCACAGTACCGCTGTGTCGGCTTAAACGTTCTGGTACTGTGAAGAAGCTGTTCTACAATTCAATCAAGGTAACTAACTGTCTGGCTGCTAAGTTTGTGAGAGAGACTTATCCAGGCGTATGCTGGCTTCTGTGAGAGAGGCTTGTCCAGACATCTTGCAGGTTGCTAGGTCTGTGGCAGAGATCTACCCAGCCATACAAGATCTACAGAGAGAAAACTGTGTTTGTCCTTTATTCTGAAGAGTTTGTAAGTGATCTGCTACAAAAGGGTATCTGCAACTCCCCTTCAACATCTTTACTGCTACTTCTTTCAAGTTGTTTTTCATTAAAGCAATTCATTTCATTCATTGAAGAAAAATAACTAAATGACTGGTGCATACATTGGTGGGCGAAAGGCCCAATATAGACTATAAGTTCCTGATATGGTGAAACTACAGGTAAGGGGTGACGGCAACAACCCAATTTAAATCAGCAGCTCCTTTGGGGGTTCGTGCTACACCACCTTAGGTATAAATTGTTCCGTGGATCTAAGGATGACTCGGAGTGCTCGAACCTAGTCCTTTCTCCAGGCCTAGTTGCAGGAACTCTAGAACCTGAGAGACTGAAGGGGAGAGTGGGTCCCAGGACTGTTGCTGTGCAAATGCGGTGTATCCCTCCCAGATTCTGTTATACGTGCTGTTCGTTGTCCTTTTCCTGGCTTGTTGCAATGTGGTCACTACCCTGAGTGAACACCCTTGATCTAGTAACCTTTCCCTCTCAACTTCCAGGCCGTTAGGTACAATCTTTCTGGTGCTGAGTGTAAGAATCGGCCTTGCAAGAGCAAATCCGGGGTCACTGGGAGCGGTTATGGGTCCTCTGTGCTCAGCTGTAAGACGGTGATGAACCATGGCCTCCTGGGCCAGAATGGCAGCACCGTTATGACTGTGGATGTCGAGTTCCTCAGCCTGGCCAGAAATCTGGCTATTAGGGGAATCGGTGGAAATATATATATCCTAGGTGAAAGTTCCACAGCTGGTGAAGACAGTCGATCCCTGCCGCCATTGGATAGGCGGCTCTTGCTATTAATCGGGGACACTTGTTCTCTGGAGTTGCCGCCAGGTCTATATCGGGAGTACCCCATCTGCGAGTGAGGAGAGCAAAGGCTTGAGGACTGAGGGACCATTCGTTGTTCGATATGAATATTCTGCTCAAATCGTCCACGAGTTGGTTCTGTACTGCCGGAACATATATTGCTTTCAAGTCCGCCAGGTGAACTTGAGCCCATTCGAGTATAGGGTGAATTTCTTCCATGAGAGTGTTGCTCCTGGTACCTCCTTGTCTGTGAATGTAGTTCACAGCCACGGTATTGTTCATGCATAAGAGAATGCTCTTCCCTGTGAGTGACGGTCCGAATGTTAAGAGAGCCTGCCAGGCGGCCCTGAGCTCTAATATGTTTGAGACTATGCCCTGTGGGCGAAAGGACCAACGTCCCTGTGCCCCTTGCTCTCGATAATGGGCTCCCCACCCCTGAAGGCTGACATCTGTTGTGATTATTTCTAGTTGTGGGGGGACTATGGGATGACAGCATCTTAGGTTGCTGACTCATGTCCACCACCACGTGGATTGTTTCACCGCCTGGTTGATAACTATCCGTTGACTCATTGATGACCCGTTCCACTGTCTTAGGAATGAATTCTGGAAGGTCCTTAATTGCCACTGGGACCACTGGTCCATCAGGAAGGTGGAAGACATTGAGTCCAAGATGCTTAGACACATTCTGGCAGGTACAGTAGGTACTCTGCCTCCAACAGTTTCTTTATTTTGTGTACCAACGGACCTGTCTTCTCTTGGGGAAGTCCAACCGTGTTGGAGCTGGTGTCCAGTTTGGCACCCAAGAAAACCGTTTTTTGTGCTGGGATCAGGCTGCTTTTCTTCCAGTTTATTACCCACCCAAACTGTTGTAGTGTAGAGATCAGTATTGTTCGATGCTGAAGTAGGGTTTGTTGACTGTCGGCCAGGAGGAGAATGTCATCGAGATAGTGATGGTCTCTCAGTCCTTTTTCCCTCAGATGTGCTATTACCGAAAGTAGGACTTGTGTAAAGGTTCTGGGGGCCATCGATATCCTGAATGGGAGAATCGAACTGAAAGTGCTGGTGACCTATTGCAAAGCGTAGGTATTTCTGGAAGGTTTTGTGTATGGGAATATGCAGATAGGCGTCGGAGAAATCGACCGACAGCATTCAATCTTTTGTACCCACTGATAGTAATATGGATTGGAGGCTCTCTATTTTGAAGGATTCGACTAGAATCGTTTCGTTGAGGCTTTTTAAATCTAGCACCAGCCTCAAGTCTCCCGTCTTATTTGTTACATGGAAAAGTGGAGAATAAAAACCTGCGCCCCTCTGTTCCCTTGGAAGCTCTACGATTGCCTGTTTTTGTAGCAATTCTGGGATATACTTAAGTAGGAGCTTTCGCTTCGGGAGAGATGATGGGAGTCTGGTAACTCGGTAGTGATCCTTGGGGAGTTTGTGTTTCAATGTCCATCTGTGACCCTCCTGGATGGTGGATATCATCCAGGGGTCTTTTATATGATCTGTCCATACCTGAGCAAATAGCCTCAACCTCACTCCTACTATTGTGGGCTGGGCGTGCGTGCCATCAAAATGACTTTTGCTGATCTCCTGTATTGGGGGCTTTGGATTTTTGCACCCTCACAAAGGACGGTTGGGGATTTCGCCAGTTCCGTTTAAATTCTTTCCCTGATCTGTACAACTTTGCTTCTCGATATCTTTCAGGCAAATGACGTCTAAAAGGTGGGTTCTTCTGTTGTTTGGGTCTTTTATCAGAAGGAATGAGGCCCGATTTACCTCCCGTAACCCTTGAGATTGCGGAATCTAGCTTAGGACCGAACAGGTTGGTTCCGTCGTACGGGATTCTACACCAACTGTTTTTGGAGGTCGCATCTACGACCCAGGGCTTTAACCATAGCACTCTCCCGAACATTACCGAGGCCAACGTTGCTCTTGCTGAAGATCTTATTATATCAACTAACGCTTCTGCCACAAAATCTCCTGCTAGGTTGAGTTCCTGCTGGGCAGATAAGATTTTTACTTGGTCCACTGCTTCCAGCAACAATTTTTCAATGCTGGATGTCCAGCTAGTGATAGCTCTGCCAACTGCTGCCAGAGTGACTGCTGGCCTGCAAGCACCTCCTGCTGCTGAGTAGGCTTTTTTAAGGTCAAGGTCTAGTTTTCGATCCATTACGTCTCTGAAGGTCACGGCATCCCCAATCAGCAGAGTTACATGTCGCGCCAGGCGCATTAATGAGGAGTCCACCACTGGAGCCGAGATGAGATGGTTTACAGTTGGTTCTCTTAGTGGATAAAGCTTGGCTAGCCTATTGTTCAGACCAGATTTTTTATCCGGCTTTTGCCATTCATCCTTTATTAACTCCTCAAGTTCTTCAATAAATGGGAAAGTTTCTTGATCACTTTTTAGGTTAGGAAAGTATTTCCTTAGTTTGCGTGGGGCTTCATTCTCTTCTTCCCAACTGATCGCCTCTTTCACCAATTTTGCGAAATAATCTATTAATGCGAAATCAAATGAGGTGGGCATTGGAGTTTCATCCTCCTCTGGTGAGTCCACTTGATCTTGAGGAACATAAGAAGTCATAGCGGATGTGGTTTGTCTAATCGGTTTGGATGTTGCCACCTACAGAATAGATTCCTTTACTGACTCTCTAATTATGTTGGACGCTTCCCTTGCATCCGTCTCTTTATCACAAATTTCCTCGTCAAAGCAGGTTTGGCATACTAATTTACTAGGTGGAGCTTGTGCCCCGCAGACCCAGCAGGCATTAGCCGCAGGACGGGTATGGTGGCCATCTCGTGGTCGGTGGGATGATGTTGAATCTCTGTGGTGATGGGAGGAGGTTCTTGACCGTCTTTTCCAGGAATGAGAGTGTCTTGAAGGTGAATGCTCTTTGCGTTTAGAGTGCGATGACCTTGACGACCTGCCAGAACTATCAGGATAAGATGATATTAGTGGCATGGCTCTCTTTTCTCCTCTTCACTACATACCCAACATACGCCACCTTACCTTATAGTCCGTGGTTGGTCTGCTGGAGCAGTGGCCTTCATGGGTAAAAGATAGCGTGCACCTGTGAAGGAGATTCGTTTAAACAGAGATGCAGAGGATAGGTAGCCAGGAGCTAGAAGGGGGAGAGAGGATCAAGCCTTACCTGGTGTCAGAAGTCAGTACTAGTGGCAGCAAGGCATCAATAGTGGGAGCAAAACCGGGGTAGTGGGTATGTTATTACCCTCAGAGAGGCTGCCTGGGAAGTAGAATGCCGTTTTAAATAAACTGCCGTCGCAGCGGAACTGACGGCCAAGCTGCGCATGCACCATAGTGATTTACGGCACCAGGCACCATCTCGGAGACTGGCGAGAGAGGAAACAGCCTATGTCACTTCCGGTCGCGCCGTGAAGCCAATCTAGCCGCTGGGAAGGGCAAAGGAAACCGAGGAACTACAGCAATCAGCGTGCCAAGGGGCGGAAAAAAATAAAAAACAAAAGGCAGAAAGAAAACAGAAAGCAGACAGAGAATGTAAATAGGGAAGCAGAAATCACAAAAAGGTAAGAGGTGGAGACCGCTGCAATTAGTTTAAGCCTGTTTAAGGCTTGTAAAGTACAAAAGATAGTAACATACCCTTGAACCCATCAGAGTGGGGATCCCTGCATAAAGCTCATTTAGAGAGTACAGTCAGGGTTTCCAACTAGGAGAGGCTGAACCTAGATAGGGCGAAGCGGTAAAGGGTTCCAGGATTTAACCAGTCGATCCAAACAGGTGAGGAAAAAAAGGAGATTACAGCTGTGGACTCCTCTTCAGAACTTATAGCTAACCAGTCCTATCAGGTTGTGGAGGCAGAGTTACAACCCAATGTGTGTGCTGCCATGATGCATCAGGAAATGCAAGTTCACCCAGCGTAGAGACAGAACTTCAAAGTGGGTACATCTGCTAAGGATGTCCTTAAAATACTAACCCAAAAAACACACTCTCTGAGCATGCCCAAAAAAATCCAAGTGCTGTTCACACACAAAAAGCACAAAAAAAACAAAGTTCCTGAGCATGCCCAGACCAACCCAAATGCATTTCACACACCAAAAGACACAGCAAAAAAACAAAGTCCCTGAGCAGGCCCAGACCAACCCAAATGCAGCTAGCACAAAATAAGCTACCCCCCTGTCCAAAATTAAGCACATCATCCAGCATGCTACAAAATTACAGATGGGACAAACACCCCCCGCTCCGGGGAGCAAACAAAGAGCCTAACATGGGCAAAAGTTATACAACAAATACCATTGCCATCTATGGGAACTGATGTGTTAATTTTGCTAGTCCCCACTTGGCTTGTTTATATTCTATTTATTGGCCTTAAAATGGGTATGGGGGCCATATATCAATGTCACCAATTGGGTCAAACCCCAAAAACGAAACAAGGAGAAGTGCCTTTAAAAATGCAAAATTGCTTAAAAGCTAGTAACTTGGGGGGGGCTTACCCTGCCTGTAAAGTGGTTCATCTGTAGCATGTATCCAAAATGCTTTCAAAGATGTATGGCTTTAGAGAAAACTTTCAAATCTACATTGCAGCTGCAAGATTTTAAACCCCCCCCCCCCCCAAAGAAAACAGCCTGCCCCTCCCCCCCAATACATACAAGGCCATTTAGGTCTGTTAAAGCTTAAAATGAGAACCCCCACATGAAAAATACCACCCCAAGCTAAAAAAATATTGTGCCCCTCCCACACACTAACAAACCCCTAGCCAAACCCCATGAAAGGGGGTGGCTACTTGGGGGCAGGAGGGGCTCTGGCACTCCAAAAATCAACCACCTTGTTCCCATTTTCAAGGGGACAAGGGCCTCTTCCACACAACTCTAGGCTGGGGTTGTGGGGGGCTGCAGACAGGGGGCTTTACGGAATGTGGAAAGCCCCTTTAAACTAGTGGCTACAAGGTGCTTTGTGGTTGGTATTGGGCTGAACCCAACATGCCCCAAAGGCAGACAGCATTGTTGAGTGCATGTGGCCTTGTATGGTTCAGGAGGGGGTCGGGCGATCGCTCTTCTCACCCCTTTCCTAGCTGGCCCTGTTGTATGTTCTGAAAAAGGATGTGGTTTGGATTGGTGAAGGCAGCTCACAGCCTTTTGAGAATGGAGTGAAGTGTGGCGTTCCCCTTTAAAAGCAAAAGTTAGCCCATGGAAATCCAAGGGATTAGAGGGGGGAGACAAGAGCATTGGAGAATGGAGTGTGGAGATCCCCTTTAAAAGCAAAAGCTAACCCATGGAAATCAAAGGGGTCAGAGGGGAGAGACAAGAGCATTGGAGAATGGAGTGTGGAGTTCCCCTTTAAAAGCAAAAGCTAGCCCATGGAAATCAAAGGGGTTAGAGGGGGGAGACAAGAGCATTGGAGAATGGAGTGTGGAGTTCCCCTTTAAAAGCAAAAGCTAGCCCATGGAAATCAAAGGGGTTAGAGGGGGGAGACAAGAGCATTGGAGAATGGAGTGTGGAGTTCCCCTTTAAAAGCAAAAGCTAGCCCAAGGAAATCATATGCGTTAGAGGGGGAAGGTTAAATGCCCTTTTAGGAGAAGCTAGAGGTGCGAGAGTCATTTTACATAATTTTAACAAGGTGCATGTCACGTGTTGGCAACATAGCATGCTAACATGACCTGTGTGCAAATCTTCCTAAAAAAGAAAATACATAAAGGTGAACCAGTGTAAAAAAAAAATTCAAAATTAAAGGTGTGCCAGTTCAACCCATGCAATTGCATGTACATTGCTTTACTAAGATTTTGGCCACGCAGTGAACAAACTTGCTCTGAAAAATGTACACTCTCATTCTATTTTGGGCATATTTGTTAATTGGGCAGTTGTAACTAAACTTCCTCACATCACCCCACATCACCCCATAATATTGGCACCTCCATCTTCTGTTAATATTGAATTGGAGATGCCGTGCGCTATGTCTATAGTGGCCACAGATTGCATTCTCCCATGCACCGAGATCGCTATAGTAAATAGGGGATTAGAACTCTGTTAGCGGCGCACCTCTACTGATGGCGCGCAGCTTTCGTAAATCACCCCCTTTGTGAAACAGTGATAAAGTGCACTAATTCAAGAAGCTAAACAGCAAAAATACAAATATGTATAAATGACTATCCCTAATAAAAAAAAAAAAATTAAAAATACATGCGATAATATGTGAAACAGTGATAAAAGTGCTTGAATCAAAAGCAGGTATTCATCTGATTTTACATAAAAAAACAATAAAATAAGTCCCAAATAATAAAGTGCATCAAAAAGTGATGAGATGTGAAGTTCATGTGCTCAAAAAACAGTTCTTGAAAGTTGTGAACACAATCGTTCCCACCATCCAGGCATCCACCAGGAGTGTGCCCTAGAAGCTCATCTTAAACAAAGACCACAACAGGTCTAGTGGCATTTTGGTATACAAATCCTTAATGGCAGTTCACGTTCCGCTCTCCTCTCCTTACCTGCATCGAAATCCACAGCTGGTCTGACAAGGCTTTAATATATGGATCCTTTATGGAAAATCACATTCCACTCCACTCCACTCCACTCCACTCTCCTCTCCTTTCCTAAAAGCGCCACTAGACCTGTTGTGGTCTTTGTTCATGGATACCACTCACCTCTCTGCACACCACGCCCGAACACCAATTATAGAAAAACGATACACACAGCAGGGAGCAATGATGAAAATTAAGCCACAGTGGCCCCTGTGGTGGGATAACTATTATGCCCTGTACACACGGTCGGATTTTCCGACGGAAAATGTGTGATAGGACCTTGTTGTCGGAAATTCCGACCGTGTGTGGGCTCCATCACACATTTTCCATCGGAATTTCCGACACACAAGTTTGAGAACTTGCTATAAAATTTTCCGACAACAAAATCCGTTGTCGGAAATTCCGATCGTGTGTACACAAATCCGACGCACAAAGTGCCAAGCATGCTCAGAATAAATTAAGAGACGAAAGCTATTGGCTACTGCCCCGTTTATAGTCCCGACGTACGTATTTTACGTCACCGCGTTTAGAACGATCGGATTTTCCGACAACTTTGTGTGACCGTGTGTATGCAAGTTTGAGCCAACATCCGTCGGAAAAAATCCATGGATTTTGTTGTCGGAATGTCCGATCAATGTCCGACCGTGATTACGCAACATAACTGAACCAGAACTTGCAGCAGACTTGCAGAATGTTTGCAAAGAAAGTTGATCTGGAGTCATGCAATGCAGACTCGCTGCAATTGTGCAACAAACTTGTGAAGCCTGGCAGTCTAGCAATAGCTTAGCAAGTCATTTTCAAACTTGCAGCACAATTACTTGCTATCTGGGATAAAACAGCCTTTTTACACAATGCAGAACCCCTTAAGTCCAACAGTGAGTATTACAAGCATGCTATACTGCATATACAGACTGATTTTACTGTGGTGGGTTTAGTAACACTTTAAGAGAAGCTGGCATTTTGAGTGGGTGATGCTGCACTCATGTCACAATTGTATCCACCTCCTAATGAAATTCACCTGTTAGACACCCCAGGCAATGAAAAAAATCTTTATAGTCATTTGTAATCTGCTCATTTGATAGGGGTGATATTCAGTAAGAGTAGTCTCATTATCCTTTGGCCACCTTTGGCAGCTTGAAATAAAAGTCTATTTTTTTTCTTTTATATGTGCAATACACATGACACTGTCATAAACAGTAAGTGTTATATAGGTGTCATTGTACCATTGCAGTTTAAAGCTGACCTTCAGTCATTTTTTCAACTTTCCATCTATTAAATCTTCAGCCCTTGTTTTAACTTTGGATAGTAAAACATCTTTTTTCTGCTAGTAAATACCGTATACAGTCCACTTCCTGTTTCCTGTCTGGTGAAAAGCCTAGGCTTATGACATCATGCACAGCTCTCTCTCGAATTCTCGTAAGACTTTGCCAGGAGGGGTGAGTCATAAGAGGGCCAATCAGAGCTGTAGAGCTGGAGGTGGAAGAAAAGGAATTGTCTTGGGCCACGCATAAAATACACTAACAATAAGGATAGGTGATGTGCAGAAAAAGTCAGATAAGAGTCAGATGATACTTGTTATCAGGCAGATAACAAGTTAAATATCACTGATATAGATAATGTACCTGTATGAGTAATAGAATTGTATTTTTTCATTTCATGCAATATTTTTATAATAAAAGGAAAAGAGGGCAAAATAAAACTAGTGCAATATTTGACACTGTTTTTGATAAACTAACGCATCAATATCTTGTTTGATGTAGTAGTAGCAGTTCTCAATGATTTCTCAGGGTGCTCATCAGATATTTTGGTTCTTTGTGTGCTTCATTCTTGAAAATAGTTGCAAATAAAGGTGCTGCCGAAAAACTCATGACATGAATAAGACATGATTGTGAAAAGTGGGACATTATTCTTTGGAAAGATAAAACTTTAAAAAGTCCAGTAAAGAGACTGTCAAAATTTATTTTGGCCACATGTGTTCGCTAAGTGTAAACACAATTTTACAAAAAAAAAATTAAAAATCAACATTTCTTTATCATACATCATAGGGCACAGAGCCTCAAGTATTTACTTAGAGGGTTATATCTACCTTCAGGTGTTGACACTGGCACACCCAATACAGGAAGTTGACTCCCCTATATAACCCCTCCTCCTTCCATGAGTACCTCAGTTTTTTCGCCAGTGTCTAAAGGTGTTGGCATGAGTGAAGTTATGCTCTGCGGAGTTCCAGGAGGGATCCATGCTGGATTTAAAAAGCCTCCACAACTGTATCCATCCCGCCACTGCGGCTCCAGGATGGTACCCGGGCCTCGCATAGAAGAACAAGGTTTTGCCTGTAATGCTCCTCTTTGAGGGCTGAACCCTAGGAACCAGGACTCTTTTTGGTCTTGCTACATTACCTAAAGTTGTCCTGAGGGATGCTATACAAGTTCCAAAGGAGTGGAACCCCTATTAAAGGGCTCCAGTCTTTGAAGGTTTAACCACGCTGCCCGCCATGATGGGTGGAATTTGGATCAGTCTGTTTACAGCAGTATCCTGCGGCGAGGAAAGCATAGGAACTGCAAAGTCCACCTATGGCTTTTCTTTCAGTTATATTGTAATGCTTTTTAAAAAAAACTCCTCTAGAGGGAGTAAGAGTGTATATACCCTGTTTAAATCTGTGCTAAACAACAGTGTGTGTCTCAGCAGCTGGAGGGGGTTCTCTTCTCCCCCCAATTGGGGAAACTGAGTGGCTGGGGGTTACATGTTATGTTAACAAGCTAAAAAATCTGCTGTATAACCCCCCCGCCCGCCTCAGGAGGTGTGGGGTGGCTTCTTACTAAACAGCACAAAAAGACATTTACTTGCCATATGCTGTAAAGTGAAGTAGACACGCCGCTGGCAAGCCAGGGTGAGTCATTGGAACCGGCTGGTGGTGCAACTGCTTTTCACACTTCAGCTCCTGTATACGTGACTGAAAATGTATTTTCCTCTGCCCTGCAAGGATTAGAAGGAAGATTAGCAGCTTTAATCGTATCCTCCATTGAGGGGGATAGGAAGCATGCTAGATCCCCTTCTCCCACTCCAAACCCTTTATCAGGGGAACAGTAGGGACAGGATGAGGTATTACCCTCCAACGATTGGGAAAACTAAAGCGATCATTCCTCTGCGGAGGAAACAACAGTTGATGTGTCAGCTTCACAATCTGACGTACAAATCCTTATGGAAATGGTTCGCTCCACTTTCATGCTACCCCTAACAGAGTCAGCTGAAAGTCTGGTTTCTTCTTTAGGTTCTTTGAAACCTTCACAACCAGTGCATGCGTTTTCTGTCTACGCATTACTAGAAAAACCTATTTATACCAAATGGAATCATCCAGATAAGCATTTTCTCCCTCCAAAGAGATTCTCAGTTCTCTATCCCATGAAGGAAAAATTCACCAAAAAATGGAAAGTTCCAGCAGTAGATTTCCAGTGTGAATAAAAGTTTGACATGTCCAATGGACAATGCACAAATGCTAAAGGATCCAACAGATAAAAAGTTGGAATTCCTGTTAAAATTCTTTTTTTCCTTAGCAGGTACTGTTGCTCAGCCTGCAATTGCAGCTATAGGCATCTGTCAGTCCTTAAAGGACCAGTTCACAGAGGCCCTTAACGAGCTCCCTGCACAACAGATCTGTGAGTTGGCCGACTTACCAAAAGCATTATGTTTTGCCATAGATGCTATGAAGGATTCTATTCACCAGGCGTCTCGCCTTGCGCTTTTGCTAGTACACATGCGTAGGACCCTTTGGCTAAAGGATTGGTCCGCCGAAGCACCCTGCAAACAGCTTCTGTCTAAGTTCCCATTTCATGGGGAGCGACTATTTGGCAATGATTTGGATGGATGCATCCAGACAATTTCCAGTGAAAAAAGTACTCTTTTGCCAGTCAAAAGAAAGTATAAACATTCTTCATTCAAACGGACTCTCTCTCCTGCGCCAAGCGCATCTGCCTCTAGGCAGTGGCGACCGCTTCCACCGTCAGATTCCAGAAGAAAATCGCAGGGTCAGGCCCAGGCTCAAAGGAAGACCTGGAGCCACAAAACTGCAAAGCAGAATGCTAAGGCCTCTTCATGAAGAGGAGTCTTCCCTCAACAATTTGGGGGGAAGACTTCTGCATTATGCAGAAGTTTGGCAAAGGGAAACTCAGGACAGATGGGCTCTCTCCACAGTGACTCTAGGATACAAACTAGA
This sequence comes from Lithobates septentrionalis, assembly GCA_037952835.1. Lineage (NCBI taxonomy): Eukaryota > Metazoa > Chordata > Amphibia > Anura > Ranidae > Lithobates > Lithobates septentrionalis. The sequence goes on along the minus strand of JBBDGP010000749.1, from coordinate 62,418 downwards.
GTTTCAGGAGTTTCCACCATCTCATTTTCTGAGATCAAACGTTCCCAAGGATCCAGGGAAAAGACAATCCCTGTTCCAAGCATTAGACCAATTATTGACTCAAGGGGTAATCATACAGATCCCCACAGAAGAACAACGTTTGGGATTCTATTCAAACCTGTTTATGATGCCAAAACCGAATGGCGATGTCAGACCCATTCTGGATCTAAATCGGTTCCTGAAGATCCGCTCATTTCACATGGAGTCGATCAGGTCAGTGGTCTCCATCCTACATGGGGGAGAACTTCTGGCGTCCATCGACATCAGGGATGCATGTCCCTTTATTTCCCACTCACCAAAGGTTTCTGTGATTCGAAGTAGAACAGCACTTTCAGTTTGCGGCCTTACCCTTCGGGCTAGCCACAGCACCATGGGTATTCACAAAAATACTGGCCCTACCTCTAGCCAGGTTAAGGGCACAGGGCATAACAGTGTTGGCGTACCTAGACGATCTATTGTTAATAGACCAGTCAGTGACTCGCTTAAAGCAAAGCGTACACATTACAACCAGTTACCTGGAAAGTCTTGGTTGGATCCTCAACCTAGAGAAGTCTTACCTTAAAACCAGTAAGAAGGCTGGATTATTTAGGCCTGATCATAGATACAGCACAGAAAAGGGTGTCCTTGCCTTCAGCAAAGATCAGCTCCATACGAGAGCTGGTACGGATGGTCAGGACAAAAGCAAATCCTTCAATTCACCTTTGCATGAGGTTGTTAGGAAAGATGGTAGCTTCATTCAAAGCAGTTCCCTATGCCCAGTTCCATTCAAGACTGTTGCAAAACAGTATGCTCTCTGCTTGGAACAAGACAATCCAACCTTTGGACTTACCAATGCGGCTGTCCCCAAGAGTGTCCCAAAGCCTCAGTTGGTGGTTACGAAGCCAGAATCTGCTGAAAAGGAAATCCTTCAGACCAATTATCTGGAAAGTAGGAACGACAGATGCCAGCCTCTCAGGCTGGGGAGCGGTACTAGAAAAGAAGACTGTCCAGGGACAGTGGTCAAAACTCGAAAGAGCCCTGCCCATCAACATCCTAGAGATTCGGGCAGTGTGTCTGGCTCTGAAAACTTGGACCTCCAGGTTAAAGAATTGTCCTGCCAGGATCCAATATGACAACGCCACGGCTGTGGCATATATCAGTCACCAAGGGGGCACCAAGAGTCTATCAGCTCAGAGAGAGGTGAACCATATTCTAACTTAAGCAGAAAGGAATGTCCCATGCCTATCGGCAGTTTTCATTCCGGGAGTAGAAAATTGGCAGGCGGACTATCTAAGTTATTCCCGGGGGAATGGTCTCTTCAACCCGATGTTTTTCAGGCTGTTTGCCAAAGATGGGGGACTCCAGACATAGATCTTCTAGCGTCCAAATTCAACATGAAGTTAGTCAACTTTGTGTCCAGAACAAGGGATCCACTCGCATACGGAACAGATGCGCTGGTAACCCCGTTGGATCAGCTTTCACTGATCTATGCTTTTCCCCCCGCTTTAGTTGCTGCCTCGACTTCTGTGCAGGTTCAAGCTGGAAAGAAAGCCGGTAATTCTGGTAGCACCAGTATGGCCCAGAAGGTCATGCTACGCAGAAATCGTAAAGGTGGCAATGGAGGGACCTTGGCCTCTCCCACTAAGGCCAGACCTGCTATCGCAAGGGCCGATATTCCATCCTACTTTATGAACGCTAAATTTAATGGCTTGGCTATTGAAACCCACATTCTGAAGAAACGTGGGCTTTAAAGGTCAGTTATCTCAACTTTAATCAATGCAAGGAAACAAGTTTCCAGAGCTATATATTATAGAGTTTGGGAAAACTTATGTTTCCTGGTGTGAATCCAAGGGTTGGCATCCTCGGAGATATATTATAGGCAGAATCCTTGACTTTCTACAATTGGGCGTAGAGATGAAGTTGGCCCTAAGTACTATTAAGGGCCAAGTCTCAGCCTTATCGGTTTTATTTCAAAGACTGCTTGCTACGCATTCTTTAGTCCGGGGTTTTATGCAAGGGGTGATGTGGATTAATCCGCCAGTTAAATCACCTTTAACCCCTTGGGACTTGAATTTAGTTTTGTCAGTGTTACAAAAACAGCCATTTGAACCATTACAGCATATTCCCTTAGTCCTTCTAACTAGGAAGCTGATATTTTTGGTTGCTATATCCTCAGCAAGGAGGGTTTCAGAATTGGCTGCTCTTTCTTGTAAAGAACCATATTTGATTATTCATGAGGACAGAGTGGTGTTATGCCCTTATCTAGGTTTTTTGCCAAAAGTGGTTTCAGGCTTTCATCTGAATGAAGATATTGTCCTGCCATCGTTTTTCCCAAAACCATGTTTCAGGGAAGAAAAGTCATTACATTGTCTTGATGTAGTGAGAGCAGTCTAAATCTATTTAAAGAAAACTGCTCAGATTCATAAGACAGATGTCTTATTTATTCTGCCAGAGGGTTCTAAGAAAGGACAGGCAGCGTCGAAATCCACTGTTGCTAAGTGGATTCAGCAAGTTATAATTTAAACTTACGATTTAAGGGGTAAGATTCCCCCTTTTCAAGTTAAGGCCCACTCTACCAGAGCGGTTAGTGCTTCTTGGGCAGTGTGTCACCAGGCCTCCTTTGCTCAGATCTGCAAGGCCGCAACTTGGTCTTCAGTCCATATTAGGGATGAGCTTCGTGTTCGAGTCGAACCCATGTTCGACTTGAACATCGGCTGTTCGACCGTTCACCGAATTGCGAACGATATGGGCCGTTCGCGCCAAATTCGTGTGGCGCGTCACGGCCCATAATTCACTGCGGCATCGCAGTGCATTGCTGGCTGATGATTGGCCAAGCATGCACTATGACCCGCATGCTTGGCCAATCACAGCGCCGCCTGAACAGAGAGCCGTAATTGGCCAAAGCCAAGGAGGCTTTGGCCAATTATGGCTCAGGGGATTTAGTACACGCCCCACACTATATAAGGCCGCCTGCACGGCGGCCCTGTGTAGTGTGTGTTCCGGTGTGCTGAGAGATAGAGAGAGAGAGAGACAGTGTCATTTCATTTGAGTTAGATAGATTAGGCAGAACAGTCAGTCAGTTAGCTGCACTTACAGTGTATTGTGTATATATATATGCATCCCAGGTGTTGCATATATATATATACACTGTATTCAGTTTAGCTAGATCCGTTCCTGTTATCTTCTAGATTATTTACATTTAGTGCAGTGCGTCCTGCTCAGTGTTCAGCTAGATCCGTTCCTGTTATCTTCTAGACTATTTACATTTAGTGCAGTGCGTCCTGCTCACAGTGTTCAGCTAGATCCGTTCCTGTTATCTTCTAGACTATTTACATTTAGTGCAGTGCATCCTGCTCACAGTGTTCAGCTAGATCCGTTCCTGTTATCTTCTAGACTATTTACATTTAGTGCAGTGCGTCCTGCTCACAGTGTTCAGCTAGATCCGTTCCTGTTATCTTCTAGACTATTTACATTTAGTGCAGTGCGTCCTGCTCACAGTGTTCAGTTAGATCCGTTCCTGTTATCTTCCTACTGACAGGCAGGCTTGTCTGGTTACAGTATATAAAGCTACCTGAAGAAAATTACTGGTGTTCTATTTGATCCTATTAGTACCACGGTCAGGCAGCTAGACTATTTACATTTAGTACAGTGCGTCCTGCTCACAGTGTTCAGCTAGATCCGTTCCTGTTATCTTCCTACTGACAGGCAGGCTTGTCTGGTTACAGTATATAAAGCTACCTGAAGAAAATTACTGGTGTTCTATTTGATCCTATTAGTACCACGGTCAGGCAGCTAGACTATTTACATTTAGTACAGTGCGTCCTGCTCACAGTGTTCAGCTAGATCTGTTCCTGTTATCTTCCTACTGACAGGCAGGCTTGTCTGGTTACAGTATATAAAGCTACCTGAAGAAAATTACTGGTGTTCTATTTGATCCTATTAGTACCACGGTCAGGCAGCTAGACTATTTACATTTAGTACAGTGCGTCCTGCTCACAGTGTTCAGCTAGATCCGTTCCTGTTATCTTCCTACTGACAGGCAGGCTTGTCTGGTTACAGTATATAAAGCTACCTGAAGAAAATTACTGGTGTTCTGTTTGATCCTATTAGTACCACGGTCAGGCAGCTAGACTATTTACATTTAGTACAGTGCGTCCTGCTCACAGTGTTCAGCTAGATCCGTTCCTGTTTTCTTCCTACTGACAGGCAGGCTTGTCTGGTTACAGTATATAAAGCTACCTGAAGAAAATTACTGGTGTTCTATTTGATCCTATTAGTACCACGGTCAGGCAGCTAGACTATTTACATTTAGTACAGTGCGTCCTGCTCACAGTGTTCAGCTAGATCCATTCCTGTTATCTTCCTACTGACAGGCAGGCTTGTCTGGTTACAGTATATAAAGCTACCTGAAAAAAATTACTGGTGTTCTATTTGATCCTATTAGTACCACGGTCAGGCAGCTAGACTATTTACATTTAGTACAGTGCGTCCTGCTCACAGTGTTCAGCTAGATCCGTTCCTGTTATCTTCCTACTGACAGGCAGGCTTGTCTGGTTACAGTATATAAAGCTACCTGAAGAAAATTACTGGTGTTCTATCCCAGCTTAGTGCAGCTACAGGCCATTAGTATGTCTGGAAGGCCAAGAAGGAGAGGCAGACAGTCACAAGCCAATAAGAGAGGGCAAGCAGGCTCTGTGTCTAGTGCTGGTCGTGGAGACGGTGCATCCTCATCAGCACGTGGCCATGGGACACGCTTGGCCTTTTTTTCGGCAGCTGGCCGTGTTGAGCCGCAACATGCGGAAGACTTGGTCGAGTGGATGACCAAGCCGTCCTCATCCTCCTCATCCTCTCTCACCCATGCCCAGGGTGCTTTGTCTGGCAAAGCAGCGGCCTCTTCCCTTAGCTCAATGTCATCAGTGACTCCTTCCCTAGCTCCACCATGTCCTCCTGAGGATTCCCTCGAACTGTTTGACCACAGTGTTGGCTACATGCTCCAGGAGGATGCCCAGCGTTTGGAAGGCTCTGATGATGATACTGAGCTCGATGAAGGCAGTAACATGAGCACGGACAGAGGGGGTGCCCAAGAAGGACAGCAATCTGGCAGTCATGCTCCCCCTGCTGCAGCATACTGCCAGGTTTGCTCCAGTGATGAGGAGGGAGGGGATGATGAGGTCACTGACTCAACGTGGGTGCCTGATAGGAGAGAGGAGGAGGAGGAGGCGGCACATCACCAACAAGGCAGGATGCCCTCCAGGGGCCAGGCTAAGGGCAGCACATTGACTGCATCACACCCCAAAGCTCCACATGTGCACCGCGCTGCAGTCTCTGCGCGTTATTCAAAAAGTTCTTTGGTGTGGGCCTTTTTTGAGACGAGTGCATCAGATCGCACCGCTGCTATTTGCAACATATGTCTCAAACGTATCTCACGTGGCCAAAACATCTCCCGCTTGGGTACCACATGCTTGACCAGACATATGTTGACCTGCCATGCAGTTCATTGGCAAGCGTATCTAAAAGACCCACACCAAAGAACAAAGAGGATCTCTCCTTGCTCCTCATCAGCTGAGATTTCCAACCCCACTAGACCTCCAGTCCTCTCTGAGACCTGCAGTGAGAGGAATGAAGGTGTAGAATTAGGTGTGTCACAGCCAAGTACTTGTGGGCAATCTGCTTTTGGTACACCGACGTCAGATTGTACCAGGCAAATTTCCCTGCTCCAGCTGCTGCACCGCCGAAAGAAGTTTGCTCCCAGCCATCCACATGCCCAGCGGTTGAATGCTAGCTTGGCAAAATTGCTAGCACTTCAACTGCTGCCTTTTCAGTTGGTAGACTCTGCCCCCTTCCGTGAGTTTGTGGAATGTGCGGTTCCTCAGTGGCAGGTACCCAAACGCCACTTTTTCTCACGGAAGGCGATTCCGGCTCTCTACCGGCATGTGGAAGGCAATGTCCATGCCTCGCTGGACAGGGCGGTCAGCGGTAAGGTGCATATTACCGCTGACTCATGGTCCAGCAGGCATGGACAGGGACGTTACCTAAGTTTCACGGCGCATTGGGTGACTCTGCTGGCAGCTGGGAAGGATGCAGGACAAGGTGCAGTAGTGTTGGAGGTTGTTCCGCCACCACGCCTCCAAAATGCTGATTGTGACACACCTCTCTCCTCCACCCCCTCCTCTTCTTCTTCCTCCATGGCCTCTTCCTCGGAACCAGCGGTGCTCCGTAGTCGTTCAAGGGGCTACGCAAGTACGCAGGCCAAAAGATGCCATGCGGTGCTTGAGCTGGTGTGCTTGGGGGACAGGAGCCACACTGGGGCAGAGGTTCTGTCAGCTCTGCAGGGGCAGGTTCAGAGGTGGTTGACGCCACGCCAACTTAAGGCAGGAATGGTGGTTTGCGACAATGGCACCAACCTCCTCTCTGCCCTCCGACAGGGACAAATGACCCATGTGCCCTGTTTGGCTCACGTCCTTAACTTGGTGGTGCAGCGGTTCTTGGGCAGGTACCCGGGCTTACAGGATGTCCTGAGGCAGGCCAGGAAAGTCTGTGTGCATTTCCGCCGGTCATATAATGCCAGTGCTCGGCTGACGGACCTCCAAAAGGAGTTTAACCTGCCCAAGAACCGCCTAATCTGTGACATGCCCACCAGGTGGAACTCAACGTTGGCCATGCTGCAGAGGCTGCACACGCAGCAGAGGGCCATCAATGAGTACCTGTGCGACTATGGCACCAGGACAGGGTCAGGGGAGCTTGGTTTTTTTTCCCCACGCCAGTGGGCCATGATCAGGGATGCATGCACTGTCCTGTCACCATTCGGAGGAGGCCACGAGGATGGTGAGCAGTGACAGTGCATGCATCAGTGACACTGTCCCCCTTGTCCACCTGTTGGAGCACACGCTGCGTGGAATAATGGACAGGGCACTTGAGGCAGAACAGAGGCAGGAAGAGGAGGACTTCCTTAGCTCTCAAGGCCCCTTTTATCCAGACAGTGTTCCTGCATGCCCGCCGATCACACAGGAAGAGGACGAGGAGGAGGAGGAGGAAGATTGTGTCAGTATGGAGGTGGAGCCTGGCACTCAGCATCAGCAGCAGTCTTTAAGGGATCAGTCCCAAGAAACACATGGACTTGTACGTGGCTGGGAGGAGGTGGCTGCGGACGTTGTCGTCCTTAGTGACCCAGAGGACTCCGGACCGAATGCCTCAGCAAACCTACGCTGCATGGCCTCCCTGATCCTGCAAAGCCTGCGTAAGGATCCTCGTATTCGTTGTATCAAGGAGAAGGACCAATACTGGCTGGCAACCCTCCTTGATCCACGTTACAAGGGTAAGGTTGCGGACCTTATCTTGCCATCGCAGAGGGAGCAGAGGATGAAACATCTTCGGGAGGCCTTGCAGAAAGGTCTGTGCAATGTGTTCCCAGAAACTGGGAGGTTACAAACTCCTGTTTCTGGACAACGTGTTGCTGAGGCTTCGGTCAGTCAAAGAAGGAGCGGTGGAGAAGGTGGCCGTCTGACCGATGCGTTCAGACAATTTTTTGGTCCGCAGCCCCAAGGTATGATCGGTTCCAGCAACCATCGCCAGCGTCTGTTTTACATGGTGCAGGAATACCTAGGGGCAAGATCAGACTTGGACACCTTTCCCACCGAAAATCCTCTGGGTTACTGGGTCTTGAGGATGGATCACTGGCCAGAGCTTGCACAGTATGCAATTGAGCTACTGGCCTGTCCTGCATCCAGCGTTCTTTCGGAACGCACATTCAGTGCTGCTGGAGGCGTGGTAACCGATCACAGGGTGCGTCTGTCCACCGACTCGGTCGATCGGCTGACCTTCATAAAAATGAATCAGTCTTGGATCACCACCAGCTACCAAGCACCTGATGCTGATGTAACCGAATAATTTTTTTTGAAATCTCAGATCCCTTCAAAGACTGCCTATGCTGATGCTGAGTGACTATCCCTGAGTAATTATCCTCTTCCTCCTCAATCATCACGCTGATAGCTTGTAAGAACATTTTTGGTTCTGGGCGCCACCACCAGTGCCTAAGGCACAATTTTTCAGCCCCTGTTTAACAGGGGCGTGTAATTACAATTTTTGATGTAATACTTTGCAGCAGGGCTCGTTCCTGCATTCCAACTAGAGTGTCTGTGAGGGGTTGCAGTGTTGTGGCACCAGCACCAGTGCCTAAGGCCCAATTTTTCTGCCCCTGTCTAACAGGGGCGTGTAATTACAATTTTTGATGCAATACTTTGCAGCAGGGCTCGTTCCTGCATTCCAACTAGAGTGTCTGTGAGGGGTTGCAGTGTTGTGGCACCAGCACCAGTGCCTAAGGCCCAATTTTTCTGCCCCTGTCTAACAGGGGCGTGTAATTACAATTTTTGATGCAATACTTTGCAGCAGGGCTCGTTCCTGCGTTCCAACTAGAGTGTCTGTGAGGGGTTGCAGTGTTGTGGCACCAGTGCCTAAGGCCTAATTTTTCAGCTCCTGTTCAACAGGGGCATGTAATTACAATTCTTGATCTAATATTTCACAGCAGAGCCCTGTGAGGGCTTACAGTGTTGTGGCCACAGCAACACCTAAGGCCCAAATTTCTGCTGAGTATATAGGGCAGGACCCTACTTTCAAACATCTAACTTACAAACGACTCCTACTTGCAAATGGAAGGAGACAACAGGAAGTGAGATGAAATCTACCCCTAGGAAGGGAAATTCTCTCCTGTAAGAGTTAATATGGGAAAACAATTTCTCCTTTCCACTGATGCTTTCCAATCCTTGTTCCACAAAAAAACCCAAATTTTCAAAAAACATTTTTCATTGGGACAAAAAGTGAGGTGAAATCTTCTGAAGAGGAGGAAAGACAGCAAAACAAATGTCACAGGGGTGATAACCCTTCCCTATGTTTTCCAAAAAGCTTAAAAAAGATTTTTTGGCTGGAGCTAAACACGTTAAAAATGTACCCGTTCAAAATTACAAAGAGATTCTACTTAAAAACAAACCTACAGTCCCTGTCTTGTTTGCACCGCCTGTATACTGCTGTTCAGAGTATATAGGGCCTTTCCTTATTTTAATTTGGGTGCGGGGTTCCCCTTAATATCCATACAAGACCCAAAGGGCCTGGTAATGGACTGGGGGGGGTACCCATGCCGTTTGTCTCACTGATTTTCATCCATATTGCCATGACCCGACATGACATTAAACCCGCAAGCAGTTTTAAATGAGATTTTTTCCTTTAAAAATGACATTTGGTGCAGGGACTGTTCTAAACACGGGAAACACGCGTCACTTTACAGGCATACTATAGACACCCCCCAGGTACGATATTTAAAGGAATATTTCACTTTTTTTTTTTTTTACTTTAAGCATCATTAAAATCACTGCTCCCGAAAAAACGGCCGCTTTTAAAAGTTTTTTTTGCATTGATACATGTCCCCTGGGGTAGGACCCGGGTCCCCAAACCCTTTTTAGGACAATACCATGCAAATTAGCCTTTAAAATGAGCACTTTTGATTTCGAACGTTCGAGTCCCATAGACGTCAATGGGGTTCTAACGTTCGTGCGAATTTTCGGTCCGTTCGCAGGTTCTGGTGCGAACCGAACCGGGGGGTGTTCGGCTCATCCCTAGTCCATACATTCACAACATTTTATCAAGTGGATGTAAGAAGGAATGAGGATATTGCCTTCGGGTGCAGTGTGCTGCAGGCAGCAATATAAGTCCTCAAGGTCTGGGGGTGCCCTACAGGTTGTGTCTCCCTCCCCTCAAGTAGCATTGCTATGGGACATCCCACTAAGTAAATACTTGAGGCTCTGTGTCCTATGATGTACGATAAAGAAAATAGGATTTTTCTAACAGCTTACCTGTAAAATCCTTTTCTTGGAGTACATCATAGGACACAGAGCTCCCACCCCTCTGTTTTATGGGGGTAAGTATATTTCTTGGCTACAAAAACTGAGGTACTCCTGAAAGGAGGAGGGGTTATATAGCAGAGTCAACTTCCTGTATTGGGTGTGCCAGTGTCAACACCTTAAGGTAGCTATAACCCACTAAGTAAATACTTGAGGCTCTGTGTCCTATGATGTACTCCAAGAAAAGGATTTTACAGGTAAGCTGTTATAAAAATCCTATTTTTTATGTGAGTTTACGATTTTGTTTTGGGCCACATTCATAGCCATCTTGGGACGCAGGTTGGACAGGTTTATTTGTAGCCATTTATTCCAAACTTGTTGGTGTCGTCAGTGTAGTGTCTGGAAAACAAGGCTTCCATGAAGTAGGGCTTGGGGAGCAAAAAAGTCACTCTAACCAGAAAGGTTACTGTGCTTTTAATGAAAAGCACAGTAAAGTTTTCTTAAAACAGAAGATATCTACACTCAATCACAAATCCCTAAAACAAAGAGTTTATTCCTTATTTTAGGACAGTAGGGCAGCCCTGCTAATTGTTCATTTCTGCCCATTGGCCAAGGCACGAAGAGAACATGTTTGATGTGGCAATAAAATAACACTTTGTGCAATACATCAAAATTCATGAAAAAATAATCTCAGTACAGTTAAAGCTGTATTAACCACTTCAGCCCCGGAGGATTTGGCTGCTCAATGACTAGAGCACTTTTTACAATTTGGCACTGCGCTGCTTTAACTGGTAATTGCGCGGTCATGCAATGCTGTACCCAAATGAAATTTGCACCCCCCCCCCCCCCCCCACCAATAGACCTTTCTTTTGATGGTAAAAATTATATTTTCTACTTTTTGTTATAAAAAAATTCAATAAACCCATTTTTAGTCATACATTTAGGCCAAAATGTATTCAGCCACATGTCTGGTAAAAAAAAATGTCAATAAGCGTATATTGATTTCATAGGTGTGTGCAGCCCATTGCTTTAGAGTGTGCACCCCAAAGCTCAAACACACATTCCTTTCTCTGCAGCCTCAGCTGCACAGACAGTGAATGAATGGGAAGTGCTCTGTGCTGAGCGGCTTCCTGTTCATTCACAAACTGAAGCCTGGTAAACACAATTTATTAGGCTTCAGTTATGAATGAATAGAGTGAGCGAGCGTGTTCACTATGTTTATTTAGAAAAGTTTGGGGCCGTTAAATGACATATTTACTAGCCCCTTCCCCTGCTATCCATCCTGAGACATCCCCCGCAGCAGCGGAGGGGTGGGGGAGAGGAGAGGAGGTAAGCCAGCAGCACTGCGGGGTGGGGGAGCCAACACAGGAGGAAGCCCAGGCAGTAGGGGGAAATGGCATTGCACATAGTGATTAGGCGTGCACACCCCCTGTGCACGCCTATGATTGATTTGCACAAAAGTTATAGCGTCTACAAACTAGAGTACATTTTCTGGAATTTACTCAGCTTTTAGTTTAAATGCCTATCTCATTTCTTGATGTGCTAAAATGGCATGGCAGTACAACCCCCCACCCCCTCAAATGATCCTGTTTTGGAAAGTAAACACCCCAAGGAAATTGCTGAGAGGCATGTTGAGCCCATTGAATATTTTATTTTTTTGTCACAAGTGATTGAAAAATTACAAAAAAAAAAATTACACAAAGTTGTCACTAAATGATATATTGCTCAAACATGCCATGGGCATATGTGAAATTACACCCCAAAATATATTCTGCTGGTTCTTCTGAGTACGGAGATACCACATGTGTGAGACTTTTTGGGAGCCTAGCCGCGTACAGGACCCCGAAAACCAATCACCGCCTTCAGGCTTTCGAAGGGCGTAAAATGGTGATTTCCCTTCCTCACTACCTATCACAGTTTCGAAGGCCATAAAATGCAAAGATAGCACAACCCCCCCCCCCCCCCCCCCCCAAATGACTCCATTTGGAAAGAAGACAGTTCAAGCTATTTGTTGAGAGGCATGTTAAGTCCGTGGAATATTTTATATTTTGCCACAAGTTTCGAGAATTTTTTTTTTTTTTTACACAAAGTTGTCACTGAATGATATATTGTTTAAACATGGCATGGTTATATGTGAAATTACACCCCAAAATACATTCTGCTGCTTCTCCTGAGTAGGGGATACCACATGTGTGGGACTTTGTCAGTCTAACCGCGTACGGGGCCCCGAAAACCAATCACCACCTTTAGGCGTACATTTTTGATTTTACTCCTCACTGCCTATCACAGTTTCGGAGGCCATGAAATGCCCAGATAGCACAAACCACCCCCAAATGACCCCATTTTGGAAAGTAGACACCCCAAGCTATTTGCTGAGAGGCATATTGAGTATTTTGCAGATCTCGCTTTTTGTCACAAAGTTTTGAAAATTGAAAAAAGAGGGGGCGTGGCGACCGAGCTCCAACATGGATGCTTAAATTGAGAGCTCCGCTCGGCCGCCGGAGAGAATCCAGCCACATCCACGATCACCGGCACCATCCACGAAACTAAAAACCTCCACGGACACCCCGGGACCCGCTGTATCCGACGGGATGACTCGCCAGCGGAAAAAAACTCAAAATCCTCAGAAGCTGCAGGATTTCTACAAAGTGCGTAAACTACAACAAAATGGCGCGGATGCTCCGGTCCTCCCAACAAACATCACTGTACTCTCCCCTATAGCGGATCCTTTTCTGGGACTTCTAGTACAACTACCAGGAGCCCAGTTAAACAGAAGCAGAGGATTTCCTCGCCAGACAGACCGCTGCGGGACCCTGACATGGAGATAAACAGGCCTCATAATGCTGAGGAGACAGCGGTGGTAAACTCACAGGACCCCATAGCAACGTTCCTCACTTTTGACAAGCCGGTGTCAGACACCGTTCTCAAGGACATGTTACTATCCCTGTGAGCCTCACTACATGCTGACATGACTGCAGGGATACACCACTGTCAGAGAGAAGTGCAGGCCTTAGGCAGCAGGGTTGATCACATTGAACAACGCATGGGTGACTATACCTCGTCCTTCAACACCATCGTGGATGCCCATAGCAACCACACCGAGGAAATTGCATGGTTAAAAAACAAAGTAGCAGATTTGGAAGACTGTTCCAGAAGGAACAACATAAAGATTAGGGGGATCCCTGAATCAGTACCTGATACGCAGCTACTGTCATATACCCAGGCATTATTTTCAACCTTACTGCCCTCCCTGTCACCACAGGACCTCCTTGTGGATCACATCCACCTTATTCCCAAACCCTCCTTCCTTCCAGAACACACTCCCAGAGATGTTTTGCTTAGGGTACATTACCACCATGTCAAGGAACAAATCCTAATGACCTCACGCAGAACCGACGCCAGGTACCCGCAGTATGCTGAATTACAACTGCTCCCAAACCTGTCTAGACATACACTTCAACAACGCCGCAACCTGCCAACAATAACCAAGGCTCTGAGGAATCCTAACATCATTCATAAATGTAAGTATCCCGCTAAGCTTTCTATTACCCACAATGGAATATCGGTGCCGATCTCCACGCTGGGTGAAGGCATAGCTGCATTGCACCAGTGGGGCATACTGCCTGACCAAACTACGCCAGCTGTTCCTGCTCCTACACCTACCTCTTTACAAGAGGACTGGCAAGTGGTTTCACGCAAACATTCCTCCAAGAAAAATACCGGTGGAACATATGAGTTAGCACAACCTATGTCACGAAATTCTCTCCGGACACAGGGGTTCCAAGTTAAAATCCCTGTTTTCTCCCCTCTAGATCCTTACTAGCAGTTACGTCTGCACATGGATCAGTTTATGGATCCTTTTCTTACTATGTTCACTGAACTTACACTGTTAACTATGGTTTTTTTCTGTTATCATTATTTTTCCCTTTCTCGATTTGAAGCACAACAACCAGCAAGAGACTCTCATCACGTCCTGGAATTAACCAGAAATAACCCTACCTCTTTGGGCTCCAACCTTGGGCACAGTGAGTATATACACCACATAGCACTACAGAATTTCCGATACCGTTACCATGCCAATTAACTGCCTATCCATCAATGCCAGAGGTCTGAACCACCCAGCAAAAAGGTTTTCCATGTGGGCTGAGGCCAAGAAACACAGGGCAGACATCCTGTGTGTCAAAGAAACTTACTTTCAGGAATCCAAGGCTCCCAAATGCTCACATAAAGAATACCCTCACGTGTTTATGGCATGCACGCCGGGTCACAGAAAAGGCGGGGTTTTACTTGCACTGAGGAATACCTTATCCTTCCAACACAAGGAAATCATCCTTGATACCAATGGTAGATACATCATCCTTATGGGAGACATTAACTCAGTACCATATACGCTGGTATCTTTATAAGCCCCAAACTCACATCAGATCCGCTTCCTCAGCAGGCTATTAAGGAAAATTAAAACTCAACCATACGGTAATATCATTTTGTGTGGTGACTTCAATCTCATCGTAGATCAAAGACTTGATACATCCACTCAAAAGAAGAACGGCTCCTCACATCTGAGTAAAACAATCCACAATGCAGAACTATTTGATGTTTGGCGATGTTTAAATGTAAATGCAAGGGACTACACCTTCTTTTCCCATAGACATTGCTCTTACTCGCGCATTGACTTATTCTGAACAGATAAATGGTTGCTGCAAAAAATTTCTTCTGCACAGATACATGACATTACATGGTCTGACCATGCAGCTATTACTATTACCGTTAATGACCAGGTTGTCTCCTCTTCCCCACCCATCTGGCGCTGTAACGTTAGATTATTGCAAGAACCCCGAACATCAGCAGCGGTCTCCCAACAAATTAGAGACTTCTTTCTCAACAATGTGGACTCTGTGGAGAACCCTTTCACCCTCTGGAATGCCCATAAGGCGTACATGAGGGGCATATTAATTCAGCTAGGTGCTAGAGAAAAAAAGCGGCACACGGCTCATATTAACTCTATTCTATCTGATATTCATTCCGCAGAAACACAAAACAAACAAGCACATAACCCTATCCTCACCCACAAAATATCTCAACTAAGAGAGAAACTAAGAGAACTACTCTCCCAACAATATGATTATCACCTTTGACGCCTAAAACTGATGGGAGACAATTGGATACCATGGAGTACTAGAAATTTGCCCCCCACTATCATCGTATCACTACAAGCTTGGAGATATCTCATAACCGGCAAACTTAGTAATACCAAAGCAGTAGACTTCACCCTTCCCCTGAGTCTGATTGAAGTCAATGCTCCAATGCTATCATTGAAAAAGTTCCCCTCCCATGGGATAAAAACGGTACAGGACTTAATACATACCAATAATCCAAAATCGGCAGAATGCTTAATGAAGACACACAATATGCCGCACCATATGCTTTTTACTTGAATACGAGTAGAACACTTTATGAAAGATAACCCATTAGGTGTCACCCACCTCCCAACCCCCGTGTGGCAACACCTCACACGGGACCCAATACACAACAAAGGCATTTCACTTTACTACAATTTACTACAGAATAAAAAAGTATTTAAAAAATCAGCAGTACACACGAAGTGGGACAAAGATATGAGAACAACGACCACAGACAATCAATGGAAGTTCGCGTTTCAAACTATACTCAACACATCACACTGTATTAGCCACTGGGAAACATCAATCAAGATTATTAACTGTTGGCAATATACCCCATGTAGACTTGCCAAAATGTTCCAACACATCTCTGTTGGAGAGCTTACGGTCATAAAGGTCATCTTCTACACATGTTCTAGGAATGCCCGTGCATAACTAGCTTCTGGACCTAAACATTTAAACCACAACTTCTGCCCTCTATGGCCACACTTTGACTGATCCCCTCGGTTCAGGGAATTTGGGGTGATTATCGGGGTCCGGCCTGGTGGTTCACAGGTGCTAGTATTTGTTTGGTGTTATCGATTAAGCCTTGCACATCCCCTGAGGAAGCCAAAGGCGAAACATGGGCTAAGTGTGCAATGTCTCCTTTGTCAACTGTGAATTAACTGCCTAAATATGACCACCAAACACCTGTCTTTTTATATGTTTGATTCTCTTTTAAACATGTTAATCAATAAAAAACCTTTTTCTATTTTAACTAAATAAATTTTGTTTTTGTGTATTTGGCACCGTTAAAATCCCCCTAACCTCCTACCGCCCTTTTTCTTATTGCTGGTCCTTGTTGGGCATACATTGTAATGTTCTTTTTTTCATACAGCCTGTGGGCTGAACGAAAAAAAGATTGATCAGTGGGTATGCTCACCATTAGAATACCGCCCTTCATCCACCCTCTTCTAATAATGGGCATGTATATATATATTTTTTTTAACTGTGGTGGTGATATCACCTCCTACAGCACTGAAGTCACTGATTTACGTATCGTGGGAGCAAACTCTGTTGCTGGCCATGGAGGCAGAGAACACAGGCATATAGTGAATTGGGTCAGTGGACTAACATAACCGCAACTCACTCTTTTTAATTATGCCCATGAGGAGGGATAGGCCCAGAAAGGTCTTAAATTCGGAAACAGTAATAGGTTTCCATTCTCTGGCAAGGGTCAAATGGGGATTAGCAGTGATGAATTGACCAGCATACAAATTGTTTTGGTCCACAATTGATCTACAGAGATCTTCCCTGAAAAACAGCGAATAAAAAGTGATGTAAAATCAACTGTTTCCACCTGAATTCCAGGTTGGCCAGTGACTGGGGGACGTACGCGTGCTGCAGAAGTGGTGGGCTCCCAATTAGGATTGGCAAATGCAGCAGGAAGGGCACTATGGGCTCAACGGGCCTGTCTTTGTCTTCTTGGTGGCTGCGGGACACTAGTTGTGCTAGCCACCTCACCAGCTTGAACTGCACTTATGGGACTCGCCACATCACCACGAGATACTACAGTGCTGGCTTGACTACGACCAGGGTATACTAGGCCACTGGTGCTTGCCAGTTCACCAGAAGGATGAGCGGCACTAGTACTGGCTCTCTGCTCCATACGAGAGCCCTGCGGTTCTTGCACCTCAACAACAGCAGAAGAACTGGGTTGGGTACTCCTGACCTTGGCAGGGACCACAACTCCGTCATCAGAGCTATCTGTCAGGGTGCTGCTGCTGTCTACAGTATCGTATTCCGAGTATAAATCTGACAGATGGGTGACTTTCTCTTCACTATCTGTCATGCTCAGAAACGTGTAGGCCTCTTCACTACTGTACCTTCGATTTGACATTTTGGTCTCTAAATTTACTGGTACACCAGTGAGACTCACAGGAAAGAGAGCTCTTGACTGGCAGCGACTGATTCAGACGCTACCAAAAACTGTTAGCGTCCGCAGTGATCGGGCCTGACTCTGCAAATACTGCAGTTATGTGTGTTGTGTTTTTTTAAGTGACAGAGATTGATTGATACTGCACTTGGGTGGGCTGGGGTGGGCGGAGGGGCTAAACGCAGATGCTAGCAGGTATCTTGGCTGATTCCGCTAACGCTGCATTTTTGGGAACCCTAAACTATTGGGGATGCTAATATAGTTCTGATCAGATCAAAGATATCCATCCGTTCAGACACTATACTACTAAGGGAGGTGTATGGTGCGTGCATGGGTGCTCTACTGGCACTAATCTGACGCAGCCTGGGGCGATGCAGACCCTGACTGATGCTAAAACCTAATTGATGTCACCCACTGGGTGATCAGGGGGTTAAACCTTTATTGGGTAATGTACGGCGGGTGCCCTGACGCCATAAAAAACAAACTAACCTGCCCCAAAGTCCAAGGGAGGTCTGGGTCTCCCAGAACTTTTCAGATACTACCAAGCAGCTAGACTGGCCCAACTCTCCACCCTATATTTCAGAGGCGAAAAACCCGACTGGATACAAATAGAACACCAAGCGGTTCCTTCCCACACACTAGACTATCTACTCTGGACCCCCAGCAAATCTAGACCGCCTATCATGGCTCCCACTCTTTCTCACTCCTTCAAACTTTGGGACACCCTGATCCAAAACCCAGCCCTGACCTCACAGATCCGCCCTCTCTCACACATTTTCCGCAACCCCCTCTTCAAGCCAGGATTGGACATCAAATCCTTCCAATGGTAGCTTGATAAGGGAATGTACCGTATCGGACATTACCTCGTCGCCTCCGGTCCAATCTCCATGAAACATTGCGTTGATAAACTAGAACTCCCAGAATCCGAGAAATTTAGATTTCTTCAAATCTCCCATTTCCTTCACACCATTTGGAAAGTCAAATCAATACCCCCAGTGTGCACACCGTACGAGCAATGGTGTGGACAAGCAACAGAGCAAAAAGGAGGCATATCCCTGATTTATGATGCCCTGTCAACTCCCACTTCCAAACTTACATACATGACAGACTGGGAGAGAGACTTGGGCGAGTCTTGGGACCTGGGGAGCTGGAACAGAATGAGCACAAGAGCCTACAAAGGTATAGTTAATATTGCAATTATAGAAGCTAACATGAAAGTCCTTACGAGATGGTACTTGGTTCCTTCCAAACTTGCGCTGATGTTCCCCTCCTCATCTCCCTTATGTTTCAGAAACTGCCAAGCCCAGGGTTCCATGTTACACATTTGGTGGGAATGTCCGAAAATCAGGGGATTTTGGAATGGGATCTTTCACCTGATCAGGAAAATTACGGACACTCCCATTCCAAAATCCCCCCAAATAGCTCTCTTAAATGGTAATATTCCCAAAATTTCCAAAACATCTGCTAAACTTATCGCTTTTATTCTGACAGGCGCCAAGATTTCCATAGCAAAGGCTTGGAAACAACCAGGGGTCTCCCTGGCGTCCGCCAAGAGAAAGATCTCATGGATCATGTCTCAGGAAAATTTAGTCAGTACCATAGCAGACTCAAATAAAGCATTTTTGGCGGTTTGGGAACCCTGGGCACGGCATGTAGGCATCTCTCTTATACCGGGAGTTGAAGCTTGACCTGGTGCCATTGTGATTTTACAATCTGTCAACACACCCCACCCCATCCTCTCTTCTCCTCTGTCTTCCTTCCTACCTGTCCTTTCTCTCTCTCTTCTTATGTCTCAGGAAGTTGTTACTAAATATTTACTGTAATTATACGGCTTTACACGGTTCCTCCCAGTTTTATATGCACTTGTTTGTATCCAGACGGTACCTTGACCCATCCCCCATGGGTCGCTCTTCTAAGCTGGAACCCTCAGGATTTCTTTACGGCTCCCCTGGCCCCTTTGGTCTTCTGGCCAGAGAGAGCCTGGGAAGGTTCCCTCACGCAGTCTGGGACATTTAATCTCCCGGAAGGTGCGATGGGCCCTAAAAGATTAGCCACGCACCTTATGGTTATCGAAGGCCACTCTCCGGTGCTCGACACAGTATGTTCCCGTTAGGGGTGTCGAGCCCACATGTTTCACTAGGCCGCGCATTGCCTCCCCTGAGGGCTCTTCTCTCCCTATACTTACGGATAATCCTACGTTTTTGATCAACTTCTTTGTTATTGTTCATTATTTGAGCTTGATCACAGAAGTGGGCTGCGCCCCACGGCACTGTCAGCCTATGAAGTGTAATGTACTGCTCTTCAATAAAACTTCTTTAAAATTCAAAAAAAAAAAAAAAAAAAACTAACCAGCGTCACCCGTAACACTAATACGGTGATTGCTTGTCAGGAAATGTTCCATCCGCTGGTAAGACCTGTTATTTCGCATTCAGTACTGAGGTCCACCAGCAGGTGTCTCCTGGCAGTTTGGAACTGTCAGGAGAGCTTTTCCCTGTTAATAGTATATCATCTTTGGGCCGCAGTACTGGCGTCCACCAGCGGATGGATCCTGGCAGTGTGGAGCAGACAGTACCTCCTACAATCAGGTGTCACTTGAGGCCAATCACAGGCCTATAAATACCTGGCAAACATTCACATGTTTGCCTTGATTTCGTCATTGCCTCCTGACCTGCTAGCTATCTGATCCTGATCCTGAGCCCTGATCCTGTCCCTGTCTCCCTGTCTGGGACCCTATCCTGTCCCACCTGTTACCTTGGGTCCCTGCCTGCAGTCTGCCCATCCATCCTCTCCCTGTCCTGTGTTCCATACCCCATCTACTGACTTCCCTGTGTATGACCTTGGCCTGGCTTACGTTTATGTCTCTGGAACATTCCCTGCTGATCTGCTGTGTATGACCCTGGCCTGGCTATTGTTTATGAACCTGGTATTTCCCATTTATTGCATTTATCTGTCTATTGTTATTCGTAGGTCTCTGTCTGTGGTTGGTTATTGCACTGTGTCATATTGGAGTTGGTTGTTATTTATTACTCACTTTCCTTAATAAATTAATATATATTTTCACTTATATACGTTTGGGTGTCCTCTGTCGCAGATCACACGGTTCTGGTCACACCAGTTCCCGACAGTAAATCAAGGCCATCTCTGACCAGAAGTGACTGCGCAAAGGAACCATTGTAGTGCTATGAAAATGCAATCAGAAACAGTTGTTCTCCTTGCCTCACTGGTGTTGGAGGATAACAATTACTGTCGTCTGGTATTGAAAGAGTGGGCCAGGGATCAGCTCCTGGAGTGTATCCATCTGGCCCATTCTCTGGTTGATCAGGGTAGATTGCTATTTGAAAATGTTCAGCCTCTGATCCAGCTGTGTGCAGAGCTAGCCTTGTCCAGTACTCCAGAGGGCAGGGATGATTTTTCTCCCCCCTTCAGTTTTGATCAGGTTGAGTCTCTGGTGTGGTTATTAGAGGATGACCCAGCCTTTTTCAAGGAACATTATGCCTCTTGTTCCCCGCAGGTGTTGTCTGATTGCATCCATTCAGTGCAATCTCTGGTTAGTCAGGCTGTGTGTGAATCAATGTTTGTTCATCCTGTGCTACAGGCATGGTCAGATCTCCTTAATTTAGCCAAGCCACAACAACCCAGCCCTGCCATTAATCACCTGCCTTCCCAAGAATCTATTCCCCCATCGCTCATGGCAACCTCAGCTACAGCCCAATATACCCTGCTCCCCACCAAGTATCAATGCCCTGTTTCTCCTTCCTGTACCTATCCTGCCTTTAACCCACCTGCCTCTTCTCTAATACCTGCAACTTTCCCACAAGAACTCCCTCTGGCTGCTGTTCCCCCTTCCTTGCCATATCCCAGCCCTTCCTTTCAGTATGCCTCACCTCCTGTCTACAGTCCTACAGCCACCTACAGATCTCCAGCAGTTAAGCCAAAGAAGAAACGGAAGTTCTTCCCTACTCATACAATCCTGCCAGTAACCCAACCTGCTCCCAATTTCCAGTCTGATGTTCCAGCTTTGCAGTCTGATGTTCCAGCTTTGCAGTCTGACGTTCCAGCCTTCCAGTCTGACGTTCCAGCCTTCCAGTCTGACGTTCCAGCTTTGCAGTCTGATGTTCCAGCTTTGCAGTCTGATGTTCCAGCTTTGCAGTCTGACGTTCCAGCTTTGCAGTCTGACGTTCCAGCTTTGCAGTCTGACGTTCCAGCTTTGCAGTCTGACGTTCCAGCTTTGCAGTCTGACGTTCCAGCTTTGCAGTCTGACGTTCCAGCTTTGCAGTCTGACGTTCCAGCTTTGCAGTCTGACGTTCCAGCTTTGCAGTCTGACGTTCCAGCTTTGCAGTCTGACGTTCCAGCTTTGCAGTCTGACGTTCCAGCTTTCCAGTCTGACGTTCCAGCTTTCCAGTCTGACGTTCCAGCTTTCCAGTCTGACGTTCCAGCTTTCCAGTCTGGTGTGCCCACCTTCCAGTCTGGTGTGCCCACCTTCCAGTCTGGTGTGCCCACCTTCCAGTCTGGTGTGCCCACCTTCCAGTCTGGTGTGCCCACCTTCCAGTCTGGTGTGCCCACCTTCCAGTCTGGTATGCCTGCCTTCCAGCCCGAAACCCCAGTGTCCATGTTCCAGTCTGACGCTCCAGCGACTATTGACCAGTCCGATGTACCTGCTGTTCTGCCTGATGTGCCCACTGTTCAGCCTGATGAGCCTGCTTTCCGGTTTGATGTGTCCATCCTCCAGCCTGATATCCTGGTATCTGTCTTCCAGCCTGATGTCGTGATGTTGGTATCCCAGCCTGAGGTTTCGGTGCCCGTGTCTCAGCCTGAAGTTTCGGTGCCCGTGTTTCAGCCTGGAGTTTCGGTGCCCGTGTCTCGGCCTGCTGAATCGGTGCCCGTTACCCAGTCTG
Source organism: Lithobates septentrionalis (assembly GCA_037952835.1). Classification (NCBI taxonomy): domain Eukaryota; kingdom Metazoa; phylum Chordata; class Amphibia; order Anura; family Ranidae; genus Lithobates; species Lithobates septentrionalis. Next base: position 40,361 of record JBBDGP010000749.1, on the reverse strand, counting down.
TTGAATCGGTGCCCGTTAACCGGTCTGCTGAACTGGTGCCCATTACCCAGTCTGCTAAACCGAAGTCCATCACTTTGCCTGTCAAGCCAGTATCCGTTATCCGGCCTGCCCTTACGGTGCTCACTGTTCGGCCCAATGTTCCAGAGCCTGCTGCCCAGCCCGATGACCCGGAGCCTGCTGCCCAGCCCGATGACCCGGAGCCTGCTGCCCAGCCCGATGACCCGGAGCCTGCTGCCCAGCCCGATGACCCGGAGCCTGCTGCCCAGCCCGATGACCCGGAGCCTGCTGCCCAGCCCGATGACCCGGAGCCTGCTGCCCAGCCCGATGACCCGGAGCCTGCTGCCCAGCTCGATGACCCGGAGCCTGCTGCCCAGCTCGATGACCCGGAGCCTGCTGCCCAGCTCGATGACCCGGAGCCTGCTGCCCAGCTCGATGACCCGGAGCCTGCTGCCCAGCTCGATGACCCGGAGCCTGCTGCCCAGCTCGATGACCCGGAGCCTGCTGCCCAGCTCGATGACCCGGTGCCTGCTGCCCAGCTCGATGACCCGGTGCCTGCTGCCCAGCTCGATGACCCGGTGCCTGCTGCCGCCCAGCTCGATGTCCGGGTGCCTGCTGCCGCCCAGCTCGATGTCCCGGTGTCTGCCCTCCAGCCTGATGTCCCGGTGTCTGCCCTCCAGCCTGATGTCCCGGTGTCTGCCCTCCAGCCTGATGTCCCGGTGTCTGCCCTCCAGCCTGATGTCCCGGTGTCTGCCCTCCAGCCTGATGTCTCGGTGACTGCCCTCCAGCTTGATGAGCCCGCTGCCCAGCTTGAAGTGCCCATGCCTGTTGTGCCACCACCTGTTCTGCCTGTTGTGCCACCACCTGTTCTGCCTGTTGTGCCACCATCTGTTGTTCTGCTTAATACCATAGACTATGGACAATTACAACCAATTGGAGCGTCCGGAGGCCGCTCCTTTGAGGGGGGGTACTGTCAGGAAATGTTCCATCCGCTGGTAAGACCTGTTATTTCGCATTCAGTACTGAGGTCCACCAGCAGGTGTCTCCTGGCAGTTTGGAACTGTCAGGAGAGCTTTTCCCTGTTAATAGTATATCATCTTTGGGCCGCAGTACTGGCGTCCACCAGCGGATGGATCCTGGCAGTGTGGAGCAGACAGTACCTCCTACAATCAGGTGTCACTTGAGGCCAATCACAGGCCTATAAATACCTGGCAAACATTCACATGTTTGCCTTGATTTCGTCATTGCCTCCTGACCTGCTAGCTATCTGATCCTGATCCTGAGCCCTGATCCTGTCCCTGTCTCCCTGTCTGGGACCCTATCCTGTCCCACCTGTTACCTTGGGTCCCTGCCTGCAGTCTGCCCATCCATCCTCTCCCTGTCCTGTGTTCCATACCCCATCTACTGACTTCCCTGTGTATGACCTTGGCCTGGCTTACGTTTATGTCTCTGGAACATTCCCTGCTGATCTGCTGTGTATGACCCTGGCCTGGCTATTGTTTATGAACCTGGTATTTCCCATTTATTGCATTTATCTGTCTATTGTTATTCGTAGGTCTCTGTCTGTGGTTGGTTATTGCACTGTGTCATATTGGAGTTGGTTGTTATTTATTACTCACTTTCCTTAATAAATTAATATATATTTTCACTTATATACGTTTGGGTGTCCTCTGTCGCAGATCACACGGTTCTGGTCACACCAGTTCCTGACATTGCTGGTGACAGGGGGTGAAAGCGTTAACTAGGGGGCAATCAGGGGGTTAAAACCTTTCTTAGGTAATATATGGGGGTACCTGATGCTATAAAAACCTGACGGTGAAACGAATCAACTAACTGGCTAACTAGCGTCACCAGCGACACAAATACGGCGATCAGAAAAAAGATCTATTAGCGACGTATATCAGGGTGCTGCGGTCGGTGGTCGGCAAGTGGTTAAAGTAAAAAATGTAAAAAACCAATGACAGGCACGGTTTTTATAGCAGAAGAGACCCTGTTGCTTTCTTCTGTCATAAACACCCCTCCTAGCCTGTCAGTAATGTAAGCTAAGCTGCTTGTGCACTCATGCCGTGTACACACGACCGGACTTTCTGGCAGAAAAGGTCCGATGGAATCCTTCGGTCGGACATTCCAATCGTGTGTTGGCTTCATCTGACTTTTTCTTTCTAAAATTCTGATGGACCTAGAAATAGAACATGTTTCAAATCTTTCCGACGGAATCAGTTCCTATCGGGAAAACCGCTCGTCTGTATGCTATTCCGACGGACCAAAAACGATGCAAGGGCAGCAATTGGCTACTGGCTATTGAACTTCCTTTTTCTAGTCCCGTCATACGTCATTGCCTTCCAAACGATCGGACTTTGGTGTGATCGCGTGTAGGCAAGTCCGTTTCAGCGGAACTCCGTCGGAAAGACCGTCTGAGTCTATTCTGACGGAAAGTCCGGTCGGGTGTACGCGGCATCAGACCACATTTATGGCATCGCTCTGTGCCGTGATGAAGTGACTCCCATGCATATGGGTGGAAATGATGCCATTGTGGCCCGGTCATTAAATCGGCCTAAAAGAGCAAACTCAGAAGAAAGACTGAACAAAGATGGAAGAACCCAGGACTAGATGGAGCAGTGACAGCGCAGGACTGGAGGGCTTCATTTGACAGGTAGGACTGCCATAATGTGCTACTATACAGTGCATACTAGAATATTTTGACTTAACCCACCTGGATACCCATTTAAACTGGTTCTAAAGGCAAAATGTTTTTACCTTAATGCATTCTATACACCTTCTGTGTGCAGCAGCCCCCCGAGCCCCATCTTGATTCAGAAATTTTGCATGAGAGTCTCAGGTGTCCGAGACTCTCCCTCCTCATTGGCTGAGACTGCAGCGGGTGCCATTGGCTCCCGCTGCTATCAATCAAAATCAGTGAGCCAATCAGCAGAGAGAGGGAGCATTCATGAATTTACAGAGCAGCGGCTCAGCTCAGCTTTGACGTTACAATATTTTATAAATAAATATTCTTTCTTCATAAATTTAGGCCAGTATGTATTCTAAAACATTTCTTTGGCAAAGTAACCCAAATCTGTGTATATTATTTAGTCTGTGTTGTAAAATGATCAGTCCTGATATACTGACTGCCTATCTCATTTCTTGAGGCCCTAAAATGAAAGGACAGTAAAAATACCCCCAAACTACCCCTTTTTAGACAAAAGACATTTTAACCACTTCAGCCCTAGAAGATTTTACCCCCTTGCTGACCAGAGAACTTTTTGTGATTCGGCCCTGCGTTGCTGTATCTGACAATTGCGCGGTCGTGCGACATTGCACCCAAACAAAATTGATGTCCTTTTTTTTCCCCCACAAATAGAGCTTTCTTTTGGTGGTACTTGATCACCTCTGCGGTTTTTACTTTTTGCGCTATAAACAAAAAAAGAGCGACAATTTTGAAAAAAACACAATCATTTTTACTTTTTGCTATAATAAATATCCCCCCAAAATATATGAAAAAACTATTTTTTTTCCTCAGTTTAGGCCAATATGAATTCTTCTACATATTTTTGATAAAAAAAAAATCGCAATAAGCGTATATTAATTGGTTTGCGCAAAAGTTATAGCGCCTACAAAGTAGGGGATAGTTTTATGGCATTTTTATTATTAATTTTTTTTATTAGTAATGGCGGCGATCTGCAATTTTTATCAGGACTGCAACATTATGGCGGACACATTGGACACTTTTGACACTATTTTGGAACCATTGTCATTCATACAGCGATCAATGCTATGAAAATGCACTGATTACTGTGTAAATGACACTGACAGGGAAGGGGTTAACCACTAGGAGCGATGAAGGGGTTAAGTGTGTCCTAGGGAGTGATTCTAACTGTGGGGGGGATGGGCTTCAACTCACATGACAGCGATCACTGCTCTCGATGACATAAGCCAGAACTGGGAAATGCCTTGTTTACATAGGCACTTTCCCGTTCTGCAGCTCCGTGACACGATCGCCGGGAGACCGGCGGACATTGAATCCGCTGGTCACGATGTACGCGGCGTGCACGCGCCTGCTATCCCCGCTTCTTAAAGGGGACATACAGGTACACCCATTTGCCCACCGCTGCCATTGTGCCACTGTATATTGGCATGCAGCTTTCAGCAAGTGGTTAATGTATTTATTAGGAGGCATTGTGAGGTTTTTGAAATTGCTACTTCTTGTTATACTTTTCTGGAAAATAAAGAAATTAAATAATGTGTTTTTTTTGTTTTTCAAAAAAGTAGTAATTTTAACAATATATTTCTCATGCATAGCATAGGCATACTTACAATTACACCCCAAAGCACATTCTGCTATGCCCCCTGAATATGGGGATACCACACGTGTGAGACTTTATCACAGACTAAATACATAGATGGGCCCAAAATCCATGGAGAACATTTAGGCTTTAAAGAAGAAAAATGTACACATAATTTATGCATCTAATTTCCTGATTACCGATCGTATGTATAGGACAGAAGAAACACCCACAAAAAAAATGCCCCATTTTTGGAAAGCAAACACTCCAAGGTATTTTCTGAAAGGCATAGTGAGTCTTTTGAAAATGTATTTTTTTGGAAAATGTGGAAAGTAAATAAAAATATGTATATTTTTTACATAAAGTTGTCAACTAATAAAATATTTCTAAAACATATCATAGGCATGCTTAGAATTACACCCCAAAACACATTCTGCTACTCCTCCCAAGTATGACAATACCACATGCATAAGACTTTTTCACACCCTAGCCAAATAGAGGGCTCCAAAATTCAAGAAGCACCTTCAAGAGTTTTAGGGGCATAAATACACATCTAATTTGACAACCTATCACATTTTTGGAGGCCCTGGAAACATCCACAAAATTACCACATTAACTGATTAAGCCCCAAAAATGGCAAAACGCATATGAGGAGTTCTCATCTTTTACTTACTTTATTCACATTTATGCAACAGGGAGTCGGTGTCTGTGTGCAGATGGCTGACATTTTGTTGAAGTCTGCTAGAGCCTGACAAGTCGATCCTGTCTGTCTTGTACCAGTCTATTCACATGCTGATTCGTCTGACGCAGGTTTGGGGTGCATTCGAGCAGTACTATTTTCATTGTTTTAAACAATGAAAGAGTTGCAGCAAACTGGCAAGACCAACTCTGTGCTCTATCCCTCTGTCACCATATTTCTTGTCAGCACATGCAGCAAGGCCAGGTTGGATCAGGCCTCTTTCAGACTGTGTGCTGCTCTGCAAGAAGCTAATATAATGACAGAATAATTTGCATCCATGTAAAAAAAAATGTAAATATTTTTAACAAATTTGTAACTACATTAAGTAGTGTTTATATCTGCTTTAAATTTAGCTTTAACAACTGCTAAGATGAGCTCAGTTAGCCTTATATAACTGAAGACGTCAGTGTGGCGAAACATGTTGGGCGGGGCATGCTGGTGGCCCTTCCACTTACCTACTTCCGGTAAATGGAATGCAGATTAATGTAATTTGCCGGAAACACCATTGCATGTGTTTGTAGCTTGTGTAATGCGAGCACCAGCATTGTGTGAGTAGTATTTTAAATGTTTTTATAAATTTAAATAAAACCGTATCACAGTGTGGAGAGTTGCCTGGTTTTTATCTCCCCTTATAAAGATGCACGCATGACGGAATATCACAAAGGAGTATCTACCCACTTCAAACAAGAGCAGTGGGGATAGTAAAAGAAAGGTTGTTTTTCATACAAAACGCTTGTGTCATCATGGTTTGGTGAGTGTGGGAACAATGGAGGGGAGCACGGATTGTTTTCACACAGATCACTGGATGTCATGAAATCTGATGCCCTGAGCACCTTAAAGCACAATGGACTTTTTATGTTTATGGACCTTATTATTACCCTTATGAGATATCAGTGCTGAAATTGATTTGTTTATAGGCACGGAGCACTTTGTATATATGAACTTTTATATATGATTTTTTACATATGTATTGATTCACAGACACAGAGCACTTTTATATCATGAAGTTATTAGTTTGCTTATAAGTATTAGCACTGGTTAGGAAACAAAGTATTGAGTTACAGTAAGCACTATTTATTGGTTTATATGCACGTATTGGTACACACACTCAAGTAGTAGCGCCATATTTATTTGAACTTGATTGAGATTATCCCCATTCAGGGGTAATCATTGTGCAGACAGCTACACCCCAGATAGTAAGGATAACTTGCCACACATTGTTGGCAGTGTTGAAATGTAAGTCTGTTAGTTATACACTTGCAGAGCACTTGAAGCACAAGTCCTAGTTGACACTTCGAATTTGTAGCAAATTTGCGTGGCAAGTCTCTGGCAAGAGCAAAGTTGCAGTGGTGAGTCTACAGCAAGAACACTGCAAGTCTACAGCATGAAAATTCAGCCACAGTGACCCCTGTGGTGGGATGACTATTGCACAACATAACTGAACTAGAACTTGCAGCAAACTTGCAGAATGTTTGCAAAGAAAGTTGATCTGGAGTCATGCAATGCAGACTTTCTGCAATTGTGCAACAAACTTGTGAAGCCGGGCAAGTCTAACAATAGCTTAGAAAGTCATTTTCAAACTTGCAGCACAATTGCTTGCTATCTGGGACGTTTTATCTGGGCATTTTAACCCATAGAACAGAGAATTAATTTCAAATGTAATGTTTAATTTTTGGCAGATGCAAACAAGTCTAACCACCCTTCAATTTTTGATACCTTGGGAACTTTTGACTAGTTATTTCCCAGCTCCACACCCATATTATATGAATACAAATCTCACTTTCTAGTGTTACATTTTTTTCTTTACAGAAAATATTGGTGAAAAATATCCTCTTACAAGAGACACAGATTTGTAAAAAACTGGAAGTAGATTTGCCCCACAGCAACAAAACATGATATTTGGGTGGCCTGAACCATTAATATTGTATTTGGCTTTAAACTGTATAAAGTATGTCATCAGTATATTTCTTATCTAAATATTCTTCACTATGGATGTTTGACAAATGTAAAACCTAAAGCCTGAATTAGCAAATGTCTTCCATGCATTATTAACTAACCTCAACTAAAAACTTTTTTTTTTTTTTTTGATTGGGTGGAAAAGACAAAGCTATTTCCACAAGAAACTTTTCTTTGAATCCATTGGTGAGGTTGCTTTCTCACTTCCTGTCAGTGGCAGCCCATGCATTGTGGGCACACGGGCACCGCCCCCCCCTAACACCACATGCACATTTTTTTTACCCTTTGGAGAGGTCTCCCCAGTAGGGGCAAAGACAGACAATCTCCTGTCTGAACCTCCGAACACTCCTCTGTTAAAGAGTAATTGCCAAGTGAAATTTCTTCTGAAACACTTTTAGGAGTGCAATGCTGCTCAGCACTCTATGGTTCCTCCAAACAACCTCCTTGCTTCTCTAAAACATGGTAATGATATATGGGTCAATGTGAGGAACCACTGGGCACTGTGGGTGCCCAAGAGATTGACACACCCTGGAGAAACTCCATCTGGCAATTCTTCTTCAACAAAATGGCTTTGGTGGCAGGAAAAGTATTGCAGGTACATATTTTAAAGGAATTTTTAGCTTGGAAAGTCTCTTTAACAATTATTTGAGACTCATATTACATGTAAATTCTATTATTATTAATATTATTAAAATCAACTTTCCTGATATTTATATTGCAGGCTGATGATTATGAAGTCTTTATTTAGTCCAAAACTGGTCATGGCTCTTTTTCTCCTTGCGTCAGTCATCTTCTTTTACCTCGTACTGAAGTCAGATGTTTCTGTATTGCTATGGAAAAGTCAACCAACAAATGACGTCATTCTGAAAAAACAAAACAAGATTCTTATCCTGGTTTGGGTCTGGCCTTTTAGAGATCACTTTCCATTGGACAGATGCCAGGCAGAATTTGGTATTTCAGACTGCATGCTTACAGCAAACCGGGATCTATACAACATTGCTGATGCTGTGGTCATGCATCATGTAGATATCATGTACGAAAAAGGATTGATGCCCCAGGAGCCAAGACCTCATTTTCAACATTGGGTTTGGTTTAACATGGAGCCACCACTGATCATTAGAAACCTACATTGGCTGAATGGTCTTTTTAACATGACAATGACATTTCGTAAGGATGCTGATATCTTCAGACCTTATGGTCAACTGATAGCTTTTAAAAAGCCCCAAAACATCACCATCCCCACCAAATCCAAGCTGGTGTCTTGGGTAGTTAGTAAGTTTTACCCTGGTGCCTGGAGGACAGCATACTATGAAGAACTGAAAAAATATATTCCAATTGATGTTTATGGAAAAGGACACATCGAGTTGACCTGGGATGACTTCCATAAGACCATTTCTCAGTATAAATTCTACTTGGCCTTCGAAAATTCCATCGCCAAAGATTATATCACTGAAAAACTCTGGTCAAATGCATTTGGCACATGGACCTTGCCAGTTGTGCTAGGGACCTCCCGTGAGAACTACGAACGTTTTGTCCCTGGCGATGCTTTCATTCATGTCAATGATTTTCCAAGTGCAAAGGATCTTGCCATGTACCTTCTTGACCTGGACAAAGATGATGAGAAATACAAAAAGTATTTCAACTGGAGGTCCCAATATTATGTGAAGACTGGGGGTGGGTGGCAAATTAATTACTGTCAGGTTTGCGAGGCCTTGAAAAATGGTCCTCATTACCAGGTCATGCCTAGCATAGAAAAATGGTTTCTAGAAAATGGTACCTCTTCATAATGAGCTTACTAAAAACTTTGAATTCTATCGAGAAGCTTTATCAAAGGCATGCTGAGGGTTGAAATAATTACTTGAATTACATATGATATTTATCAATTATATGTCATGGGGTTTTTTTCTGCACATAGCACAACCATATTCTGAGAGTTAAATAAAGATATACAGTGAACCAAAAATGATAAAAGAGAATGAAAAATGAGAAAACATTTTATAATATTACGCTTAATAAGAAAATTGTTACATAACATTGTGCAAACCTGACAGTAATTAATTGGATTTTAAAGAGAATTTTAAAGAGACTTTGCCTATTCAGGTAAAAAATAACCCACTTCCCCACCACTCGAATTTGGGTATCCAAACCTTGTGTACACTCCATGTCTAAGGGTGTGAGAGCTTACACATGTCTTCTTCTACTTCCGAAGATGATATGGAAACAGTAGTTATTATATAGTTACAGCTAGCAACAGATCATTATTAGAAGTGGTTTTCTGCTGGTGAGCTGATTTTGACCCCTCTCTCAGTGAAGTATAAAAAAGATAAAAAGAAGAAGTGCAAACAATTATTTTGTGTGTGCCAAAATATAGCTTTGAAATTGGAAAACAACTTTTCTAAATTAAAAATATAATTTTTCACTTAAAAGCGTATTTTCCACTTTTGCAGTCAAATTTGAGAAAACCTCACTGTAAGTTTGTTACGTGTTCCCATTCACACAGCATACCTATTTTTTTTTTTTTTTTTAAATATTGCTTGCATTTTAGATGTTTCTCAGGAGAAGGTGCCATGGGCATGAGCATTTCTGAGCAAATTCATTGTGAGTCTGTCCCAACAGAACATCTAAGGATGGCTGTGCTTCTGCCCATTAACAGCTTCTAAATGTTTGATTCTTTGTTAGGACAGACAGGGTTCAAATGTAGTTTACAGCTGGTAATAAGATCTGCAAGCAAAGTACAGACAGGGTTAATTATGGGAGTTATATGGGAAACACAACTCTTTAGCCCTGCTCATGAACAAAGAGAACTAGGTCGGATTTTTCAGTGCTGGATTTTCCAGATAAGAGCACTTAAAATAGGTAACCTGAAATGTTTAAATATTTTTTAAAGTTATAGAATTTGAATAAGAACACGCAACTCATACAAAGTAGGCATTATTCTCAACTTGGCTGCAAAAGTAAAAATACACTTTAAGCTTTACCATTCCAATACATAACACCAAAATCACATTTATATTATATCCTTTTAAGAAGAAAACTTTCTGAGTAAATATTTCGGGTGGGGACATGCAAAATCAAAGCCCTATCCCCCCCCCCCCCCCAAAAAAAAATAAATAAATAAAAAGAGATTAGGGCCCAGTCACATGGGTGGAAAACAGCGAGAGTCAATGATAAGGGAAATAAACATCATGAACAAAGCTGTTTGCATGTGACTGCAAATCGGAGCAGTTGCATGTGATTATGGGCTCTGACTGATCTGGTAAGAGTCCAGAGCCGGCGCTTCTGTCTAACTCCAGAGTTATCATGAGCCTCTTGGCTGCTTCTCTGATTAATGTTCTCCTTGCCCGGCCTGTCAGTTTAGGTGGACGGCCATGTCTTGGTAGGTTTGCAGTTGTGCCATACTCTTTCTATTTTGGGATGATGGATTGAAAAGTGCTCCGTGAGCTGTTCAAAGCGTGGGATATTTTTTTTTTATAACCTAACCCTGCTTTAAACTAAACATGTGCAAAGCGAAAAAATTTGTTTTGTTTAGTTTCGATTCATTATTTACATAAATTCGTTTAGTTAAATTTGTTTATTTCATTTAATTTGTTTTTGGAATTTGTTTTGTTTATTCGTTTTCGTTTTTGAATAGTTTTCAAATTTGAAAAGTTTTCTAATTCAAATCATTTTCGAATTTGAAACGTTTTCCAATTTCCAAAGAGAATAAAACAGAGAAGAAAATAAAGGCATAGAATAGAAAAAAAATGACTAGCATAGAAAAGAATATAACAGTAAAACAGAACAAAATAGGATAGCAAATAAAAGAACAAAATAGAATGGAATAGAAAGGAATAGAATAAAATAGAAAGATTATAACCATCTTCTGCAATTCGAATAGAAAAGAATAGAATTTAAAAAAAACAATAGAATAGAATATAAATAAAATAAACATTTTCCAAAATTTAAATAGAATCAATTTGAATTTGAATAGAATAGAAAAGCATAGAATAGAAAATAACACAATAGTATAGAAAAAAACAACAGAATATAATAGAATAAATATAACCATCTTCCTATTCTAATCTATTCTTTTCTATTGTATTCAAATTGATTCTATATGAATTTTGGGAAATGGTTTATATTCTTTTTATTCTATTCTATTTTTTTCTATTCAATTATTTTCTATTCTATTCTTTTCTTATGTATTCAAATTCAAATTTATTCCATTTGAAATTCAGATTTGGGAAGATGGTTATATTCTTTTTATTCTATTTGTTTTTTTGTTTTTTTTTCTTTATTTCGGATTTGTTTATTCAGTACTATTGTAATTCGGAAATTCGGATACATCCAAATTTCCATTTCCAATTTTAATTCAGACTGAAACGAACCGCACGTGGCTAACTGAGTTTGATTGACAGTAGCGGGAGTGAGAGAGAGAGTCCCGAATTCTGTCTTTACAACCTCTTTAATCATGAGCAATGATCAAAGCAATACAGTTTAGAAATCAAAAGAGGCAATGTAACCAAATTAAGAATAGATCTGTGTTAAGCAGCTAAAAACAACAGAACAAAACATGATAAATTAAACAGTTAATTTGGCTGGCTCAGCAAGAACTGGGTGAATTTTGATACATATATGGGCAGGGAGGTTTTACAGAAGTCAATCTACCATTTTACTTCTGTATAACTGCCCTGTCAGATTTTCACTGCTCGATCAGCTGCTAGCTATAGCCAGAAGCACTGATCGGTGTAGTAGGGAAGTCTCCTCCATATTGTCAGAATTAAGGATGAGCTCCGGCGTGTTTCCCACAGCCCACGTGCAGAGCCCGCCAGGAAGTCGGTACTGCGCTGCGTTAATCACAGACAGTGAGACATTTCCCAATCCGCAGCTGCAGAGATCGGGAAATGTCTCACTGCCTGTGATTAGCGCAGCGCAGTGCCGACTTCCTGGCGGGCTCTGCACGTGGGCTGTGCAAACACGCTGGAGCTCATCCTTAGTCAGATACAATAGCTCAGCAGGGAGCATTCCCTCATCCACATCTAGTGTATGGATGAGGAAATTTAGTAAGCTTTTTTCATTCATTCAATCTGCTAATTGATCAAAAAAAAAGATACTCCTCTATGGGCTGCCTTAAATAAGAGGTTGCATATTTTTATTGTGGAAAAGTTAGCTTTTTCCTTTTCCTTTCTCTTTTGGCTTCCCCCCTGCAGCCTATTTTAGTGGCCCTAAATTACATTTAGTCAGTTTTGGGGGTTCCCCTAAAAAGGAACCTTCTCCACACAGGGCTTCAGATGGGCTCCCTCTTCATACAAAGATCCGTGAGTTCCCCTTTGAGCTTCTTGTACCAATGTGACCCACTGGGTTTGGGGGACCCTCATAAGGGAATGGGAAGAAGAATTTACGTCCCAGTGTGTTATGCTCATCGATATTATGATCTTTAGGGGATTAAAGTCATGTTGTTTAGTAAACAGGAAGTAATATGAGGGATGTATGATGACAGATCTTAATAATTACCAGGGGGTCATCATCTCAAAAATTTACCAAATATACTACAAAAAGAAAGTCAAGGGAGTTCAAGGGTGACAGGCATACTGTTTATTCAGAAACATATAGTATAATATAAAACCAATATTTATTACAAAATAATCCAAATAAAACCATCAAAGACCATAAAAATGATGCCAGATTAGTATGGTCTTTCATAGTTTTATTCAGATTATTTAGCAATAAATATTTGTTTTATTTTATACTATGTTTCTGCATATATGCCTGGAAGTCATCCTTGAACTCACTTGACTTTCTTTTTGTGGTATATATGGATTAAAGCCGTGTGCTTATTAGCAAGAAAATTCCTCCAGAAGTGGCCATTAGGGAGATTTTTAAGAATTAAAGGTATGGCGATGAGCATTGCTCTTCCTTTTAATGTGAGTACCGATCTTAACGTGGGCCTTCCAGTGGTCATCTCACAAAAATCCGCAAACTATGTCCATTTTTAGATTCCCTTTAGATCTTGCACTCCTTCAGCTTATGGGTTCCTTTGTTTGTGTTCTGGAATTAGGATCTTTTCTTTGCTTTATCCTTAATCCAATCAGGTGCCTTTACTGTCTTGAAATATAGGATATCACTTTCTAGTTTCTGTGATTTTTTTTTCTGGATGAGATAATCCTCATATTCCTGGAAATGCTTTGTTACTTCTTGCTTCAAATTACCAAAGTTCTTGCAATGCTTGATTTGTTGTAATTCAGAGAGTATGTCATCAACCTCATGCTGGCATTTCCTTGCAAGCGTCACTGTCATTGTTCTTGCTGGGGGAAACTTTCAACCAGTAAGCTTAGGTCATCATCAATAAAATCACAAGTATTCCTATCCCTAAGTGCCTTTGGGGGTAAGTTAGAGGTTGACATATCATTTAATAAAGTCTATGGCCCATCACTGCATACTTTTGTATTTAGGTGTATCCTCTAATCTGAAAAATAATTGAGTGATTTGTATTTTGTGTTAAGGTTTGTATTTACTTCTTGAATCATAGCAGAAGTACTCACTTTACCATCCAGGGCGTTAGGATCTGTTGACCTGATCTCCGCCACCCTACTATGCCAGCCATTTCCGGAAACCTGAGTGCACAGCAAGAATTCCAAAGGAGAATAAACTAAAACAAAAGCACAATACAACCTGCGCTCCACCCAATTTCTGAGAACTTAAAGGAGAACAATGATAAAAACAATACAGCTCAGAAATCAAAAGAGGCAATGTAATGAAATATAAAACATATCTGTGCTAAGCGGCTAAAAACAATAGAACATAAAAAGAAGAAAGTAAATGGCTCATAGAATATATACATACAGGTAGTCACATATACTGAACATACGTAACTAACACTACACAGCACAAGATGCAGCCGGGTGACGAGGAATGGGGGCTCCCAGAAGAGACAGCCAGATCAGCTAAAATAAAATGTAAATGAGACAGCGCTGCATAAGTATACAAACACACAAAGTAAAAATAAATACAAATCAGAACTAGTGTGCAATATAAGTGTTCAAACAAAAGTCCAATAATATTATATAAAGTGATCATTTCTTCCGCTGACATGCGGGGAAATGTGAAGTGTTTCTTTGCTTCAAACAACCTCTATATGCATAGTGCTCCCGCCACCACATGCAATGCCCGCTCGCCTCCTTACACGACCTTGCTAGGGGTCAAGCACGCCTTGCACTCTGTGTAACTCTCCCTTCAGGAAATCCTCCCTGGTCCTTGGTAACCTCTGTTAGACTCTCAAGAAACAAGCAATGATCTATATCTTATAAGGGTTCCTTCCACTGTGCTACTTCAGATTTGAAACCAGTGTAATCAACATTAGCTGCCAGTAGTTTAAAAAATACATGGAAAAAACAGAAAGTGCCTCCAATAGTACAGTATCCGAGGGATTAAAAAAAACCTCTCCACCCCAGCTAATATACAACTCACATTTCATAAAAAAGTTTCAAAAGCATTGATAATACATCAGAATTGTCTCACTTAGTTGCGACAAGATTCCACCACCAGGCTCCACCTCTACTAGTTTCACCACCTTACACGTGGCTTTATCAGTGGTGGGGGGGGAATGCCCCCTTTTTCAATGGTGGTCAGTAGAAGAAGGAATGCCTTTTTTTCAACTGATATTCAGTGGGGGTCACATTTTCCACTGTTGGTCAGGGGTAAGGGGGGGGGGAATGCCCCCTCTTTCACTGGTGGTCAGCAGAAGAATGAATGCCCCTTTACTTCTTCCACTGATGGTCAGTGGGAGAGAAATGCCCTTTCCTCCGTAGGTGGTTAGTTGCAGAAACAATGCCCCCTCTTCCACTCATGGTCAGTGAGAGGAAGAATGCATTTTCTTATACTGTAATCAGTGAGAGGGAAATTCAGAAATAAAATGGTGTCAGATGGTTACTTAAAGGAGTTGTAAAGTCTCAAGGGTTTCACCGTAATGCATTCTATGCAATAAGGAGAAAAACCTTTTGTGGTGCAGCTTTTCTTATCTAAACCCGATCGTTCCAGCAATGAGTAGGAGCCCAGCAGCTCCAGCCATTGGCTCCCGCTGCTGTCAATCAAATCCAGTGACACCGGAGTGGGACCAAGTCCTCCTGTCCGTGTGAATGGATGCAGCAGCAGGACTCGGGAGCACACCCGCATTAGTGCCACCATGGAATGGGGCTCTCTCCGTGGGGGCACATGATGAAGAGGAGGGGCCAGGAGCGCCGCTGGGGGACCCCAGAACAGGAAGTTCGGGGCCGCACTGTGCAAAACCCTTGCATAGAGGAGGTAGGTATAACATGTTTGTAAAAGTTTGATTTTTTTTTTTAAATAACAATCACTTTAACAGAGAGGAGAATAGAGAAAATCGTATTTTCTCTTTTTTGCGCTTCTGGCTTTACCATATGACATCAGCGCCAAAACTATAAGGTTACCATTCGGCAGAGATCAAACCACCATGGAACTTTGCATGCCTTCTGGACTCAAAGGACAGATATGCCAGTAAGGAAAGCTATGTATGACTTTGCTGCCCATACCACCTTTACCAATGTGACTCCATAGGGTTTCTGCTCAGGACCTACAGCAGCTGTGGGGTCTGTTGTGGTGGTAGATCCTTATTTAGGCAGTGAGCTCACAAAAGATGATATAATCCCCATCTAGTAAAAGCAGGATCTCCTATTGGCCCTGCTTGCTGGCTGAAGGTCATAAATTAAAGGTGGGGAGCCAGTGGTCTAAAATTGATCAAAGGGTACCCAAATTAACTAGCAACAGGTCCCAAAGGACTGATTAACTACAGTAGTTCACTAATATAAAAGGAGGATCACCAATATCCTTCCACCAAAGCAGATTCAAGGTGGAATGTATTCTTCATCAATTGTATTCAAAGAGTAACATTTTTAAATTGTTATATTTCTTTGTCAACAGGTTTTAAAATACAGAGAGTGTTTCGATTTAATATACAAATGCATGTCATAATTGGATATATAGCGATCTGAGATCATCCAAGACACTATTGTGCATGATAAAACAGCAAGAAAAAACAGCAAAAGCGGGATCTAGTAAAAGCGGGATCTCCTACTGGCCCTGCTTGCTGGTTGAAGGTCAGCCAGTGCTGACCATATTAGGTGCATACTAGCACATTACGATATTGCTTTTCAGGAGCAAACTTTTTTTTTTATTATTTTAACCACTTGCTTACTGTGCACTTTTAGCCCCCCTTCCTGCTCAAGCTCATTTTCAGCTTTCAGCGCTGTCACTCTTTAAATGACAATTGCACAGTCATGCAGCACTGTACCCATATGAAGATTTCATCATTTTTTTTCACACAAATAGAGTTTTATTTTGGTATTGTATTTAATCACCACTGGGTTTTTTTTATTTTTTGCTAAACAAACAAAAAAAACAAACATTTTGAAGATATAGTTCCATAGTTTGTTATAACATTTTGCAAACAGGTCATTTTTTTCCTTAATTGATGTGCGCTGATGGTACTGCATGATAGACACTGATAGGCTGCACTGATGGGCGCTGATAGGCGGGACTGATAGGCACAGGTGAGGCGGCACTGATAGATGGCACTGATCAGGAGGCACTGATAGGCGGCACTGAGAGGTGGCAGTGATAGGCAGCACTGAAATGTGTCATACATACCAGGAGTCTTTATGGGCATTTGTTTCCTTTCATCTGGATGAGGGGAGGGGTAGCTTCCTCAGCTAAGCACACCCTCCTGCCTGTGCCTGAGCGAGGGGCAGATGGATTCCTGGAAGTAAATGCTAAATAAATAATCTAAAAAAAAATCTATGGTGAATTCTAGGCTTTCTTCCACTATCTCAGCGCTATAGATATATCAGGTTTCATAAAATGTATAGAGCTTCCACAGTTGTAACAATAAGATGTCAACACTGTATACCACTGATAAACAGTTAAAATGCATATGAATAAAACATCAAAAAGGTAATAATAAGTACACAAGTCCAACTCAGGTGCCTATAATTATGATAGCAGCGCTACTGTCATAACGTTTATGATCAGCTTTCATGTGTACATAACACACAAGGAATAAGCAGTTGACAGATGGTGTGGAAAGTCCCAGAAACCTCAGATGGTGACCTTGCTATGTTACAAAATTAAACACCCCACACTGAAGTCTGTGCATCACACTCCCCTTCAGGGGGTTCACACTCACCAGAAGGATGGATATATCAGGCATAGGTAAGTAAACCACAGCTATCCTCAGGGTCAAGGCAAGTGTCACAGCATATCATAAGATCTCCAGCGGAGACTCGTGCTCCAGACTCTGAACTGGAACATGAAAGCTGATCATAAACTTTATAACAGTAGCGCTGCTATAATAATTATTGGCACCTGAGTTGAACTTGTGTACTTTTTTATTATTATTATCTTTTTTTTAAACAAATAATCTGCCCATACTCAAGACGGCCATGGCTAGGAATTCTAAGAGCATGGAGACGTGGATGGATACATCAGCTTTGAATTTAATAAAAATTATTGAAATAATATAGCTAGATCTGAACTTTTTGTGGATCCAGTCATGATCACCACAGGTAATCTCAGCTCAGCGAAAAGTAGACAATAGAAAACAGCTTGTCATCGCATTGTATGGGCTCAGTGGCCACAGCCACCCACACACATCTGTAATTTCCAGCCACAGGAATCCACAGATTCTTATCACTGCAGTTTGCACCTCAAGTAATCACCCATGCAAATGGAGCCTTAAAGAAATATTAAAGCCTTGTTTTTTGTTTTGTTTTTTAAATAACAAATATGGTATACTTATCCTCATCTTCTTGGGTCGCACTCCTGGCCCGTCCTTCCTGCCTGGTGCTCTTGGGGAACCCAAGCAGGTGCACTCCTGAGCTGCGGCTCTATGTGTCTATTCACACACAGAGCCACGGCTCAGCCCCCCCCCTCCTGATTGGCTCACTGGCTGTGATTGACAGCAGTGGGAGCCAATAACTACTGCTGCTGCCAAAAGCCAATCAGGGGTGCGAGTCCCCAGAGAGGAAAGGCTATCGTGGACATCACTGAATCAAGAGGGGGCTCAGGTAAGTGTTAGGGGGTCTGCTACACACAGAAGGTTTTTTACCTTCATGCATAGAATGCATAAGGGTAAAAAACCATGTGCCTTTAAAACCAAATTAAAGTGATTGTAAACCCTTACATATATCCAGTGAGGGGACATTATTGGCCTTAGGCGATACACAGAGATGAAACAAATCCCCCTGCATATGTTGTACATGTTTACCTGCAGTCTTTTCTCCTCTACATTCATTCAAAGTCCAGAATTTATACAGCTTGTCTGAGCTTTCAGAAAGCAGGCTACAGGGAGCTAAAGTTACATTCTGCAGATCTCATTGAGGGGAGCTCTAAGAGCTGATTAGAGGCAAGGGAACCCCTACCCTGCCCCTCTTACACAGCACACAGGAACAAAGCTAAAGCTGTAAATCACAGGCTGTGTGCTGGAGCACCCTCCCCTATCACCTTTTTACCTCTTGGTGTCAGGAAAACCTGTCAGAAGTGACTCCTGCAGATAGCAGAGGAATAAAGTAGCAGACAGAAATCACACTTAGTGCTCTGGATTGGGACAAGCACACATTATAGAGGGTATGCTTTGTTTATAATTCATGCCAGAGGTTTAAGGACCAGTGACAAACTGATCATCTCTGCTTCTGTCAGTATGGCCCTTGTTAGCACATGTGAATGAAGGACACCTGGTTGACCCCAAATTCTGCCACTTCTTTTCCCAGTCTGAGGGCTGGGAGATTACATTCAGCTCACTGCTGATGCTGGTTTGCATGTGGAATTTGTGAACAAAAGTGGAATTTTGAGTGGAGTGGAGAGTTATTGTGGTTTTGGCTGCTTTGGGACTGCTTGTGATTGCAAGTGTTGCTTTTAATTTTTTTCCTTATTTAATAAGTTTGCTATCAGTTTTTTTCCCATCCTTTTTCTGACACTTTTCAAACAGCACAGGTTATTTTTAGTTAAGGGGAGTGGTTATTGTTCACCGGTGTATCAAAGTTTCCATGCAGCTGACATTTGAGCTGGCTCACTGCTGATGCTGGTTTGCATGTGTAATTTGTGAACAAAAGTGGAGAGTTAATAACCAGAAGTTGAAAACAGGAGTTAAGACAGGAGTCCTCTAACCTGTAAATAATATCTTAAACTTCCTATAAGTAATTATATCGTAACTGGGAAATGAGTGCTAGCAATATTGAAGGTTTTGCTCAGTGCACCATGTGCCACATGTATGCAAAAAGGGTGCAACAGCTCCAGGAGGCTGTGACAGATGTGAGCAGGTTGCCCTTCTGGAAGCTCACATTAGAGATCTGGAGGAGCAAGTTGCAACACTGAGCAGAAAGGACAACCTTGAAAGGTGTTCTCTGCTCACTGAGCAGGCAGTGTTGCCAACCACCTGAAGTGAAATTTACTGGCAGGATGACAAAATTTACAAACGACACCACTTTTTTTTAACTGGCAAAAATCATGAAAATTACTGGCAGATCCGCATTTTTTACTGACGCTGCTAAAAAGTACCTAAAATTACTATTTTCAGTGCTAAACAGTGCAAGGATACATATTTGAACTATAAACATATAGCTAGTGCTATTAGCAATGTGTTTAAGCTAAACAAAAGTCAAAAAACATATTTCTCCATTGACATGAAGGTCAGGTTACTATAACCCAGCTAGCACTAGGTTCCCTCCTTACATCAGAGTATGCAGGGATCCCCTTTACAGTGAAAGGGAACTCTTATGTAAAGGGGAACGCTGCAGATCATGATCTAAGGGGGAACTCTGATGTAAGGGGAGGCTCTGGTGACCAGAGACCACCTTATATCACAGGCCACTGTGTTCCCTTTACATCAGAGTTCCCAATTACATCAGGGTCTGCAGATTGAGTTCCCCTTTGCACTGTAAGGGGCAATTCTGCAGACTTTGATGTAAAGGGGAATGCCAGGAACTCTGATGTGGTGGGCACTCTGGTGACCAGAGACCACCTTCCGCAGAGTGAATACACTAAGGTAAGGGGAGTTACTAATTTAGGGGGAAACCTTTATATCAGTGCCCCTTACATTGTTGTATTCACTCCCCTGTACATCAGCAACCCCCCTAGACTGACTTGGCGGTGCTGTCACTGACCTCCTCTCAGGTGCATCGTGCAGGGCTCAGTCAGATGGCTCCAGCTTGGTGGTTCTGGTTTTCCTATGGTCTCCTCTCCACAGTCCACACACGTCTGACTTCTCCCGTGACCCCATGATCCCGGCGGCGCTCCCACTCTTGACTCCTTTCCCGAATCCCCCTCGGAGACTGCAGACATGATGTAGGAATAGGTCAGAGGCTGCGGACAGGAGATGGTTCAGAGGCTGCGGGCAGGAGATGGTCAGAGGCTGCGGGCAGGAGATGGTCAGAGGCTGTGGGCAGGAGATGGTCAGAGGCTGTGGGCAGGAGATGGTCAGAGGTTGTGGGCAGGGGATGGTCAGAGGCTGTGGGCACTGGGCAGGAGATGGTCAGAGGCTGCGGACAGGAGATGGTCAGAGGCTGCGGACAGGAGATGGTCAGAGGCTGCGGGCACTGGGCAGGAGATGGTCAGAGGCTGTGGGCAGGAGATGGTCAGAGGCTGCGGGCAGGAGATGGTCAGAAGCTGCGGGCAGGAGATGGTCAGAGGCTGCAGACAGGAGATGGTCAGAGTCTGCGGACAGGAGATGGTCAGAGGCTGCGGGCACTGGGCAGGAGATGGTCAGAGTCTGTGAGCAGAGATGGTCAGAGGCTGCGGGCAGGAGATGGTCAGAGGCTGCGGGCAGGAGATGGTCAGAGGCTGTGGACAGGAGATGGTCAGAGGCTGTGGGCAGGAGATGGTCAGAGGCTGTGGGCAGGGGATGGTCAGAGGCTGTGGGCACTGGGCAGGAGATGGTCAGAGGCTGTGGGCACAGGAGATGGTCAGAGGCTGCGGGCACAGGAGATGGTCAGAGGCTGTGGGCACAGGAGCTGGTCAGAGGCTGCAGGCACAGGAGATGGTCAGAGGCTGCGGGCACAGGAGATGGTCAGAGGCTGCGGGCACAGGAGATGGTCAGAGGCTGTCACTCACTGTGACCCTTTCATCTCTCCACCAGGCCGGCTTCACCCCTCCGTAATGTCCTGCCATGGCCGGGCCCGGTAACATGGCTCCTCCAGGTCCTCCTGCTCCCCCCGCTGAACCGCCGAGAACTGAAGAACGAGCGGCGGCCGGCGGCTTCTGTTTAAAAATGGCGCCAGGCAGAGTCATTACATTACTGCGCATGCGCCGGCCTGCCGAGCTTGTACGATCTTTCCCAAGTCCTGCAGGCTTCGGAACGGCGCATGCATAGTTGCATGGCCGGCCCGCAGACATCTTTTTTACGGGCACCGGCTGCCCGTACCGGGCATTCACGGGTGCCCCGGAAATGGGGTGATTTTTACGGGCTGCCCGTAAATTAACGGGCGGTTGGCAACACTGTGAGCAGGTGGTTAGTAGGGTTGACGTGGAGGGTGGAGGGGCAAGTCAGGATTATCGGGTAGGAAGGTGGGTTTATGTAGTTAGAGGAAGTGGTAGGGGCTCCGAGAAAAGGAAGACCAGTCCTGTGTTTATGCACCAAAACAAATTTGCCAAGTTGAGTGAAGATTTGGAGGTGGGAAACACAGAGGTGGCAGCCCTGGATGTCACTGTTACCCCTAACAGCTGGGAGAGCAGCCCATTTAGTAGGGGTGGTGGGGGTAGTGCAGGTAGACCTAGACTGTTGGTAGTAATTAGACATGTGCATTTGTTTTCGTCCGAATGCATTTTCGTCCGAATTTCAGGTATTTTCGTTATCGTTTTAACAAACGATAACGAAAGTGCAGAGTCCGAAAAACGAAAGATCTGACATAAACAAATGCTTTATTTTCGTTTTCGTTGCTACAACAGTTCGATATAGATAGGAGATTCGACATGATGATGACAATAACAATCTGTGTCCATCAAACCTGTGGTCGAATGTGCCTAACCTTAGCTCTATTAGTCCAAGATTATTCTACATAGAGAGAAAAGATTCGACGTAGAGAGAAAAGATTTGACGTAGGGGAGGAAAGATTCGACGTAGGGGAGGAAAGATTCGACGTAGGGGAGAAAAGATTCGACGTAGGGGAGAAAAGATTCGACGTAGGGGAGGAAAGATTCGACGTAGGGGAGGAAAGATTTGACGTAGGGGAGGAAAGATAAATAAAAATAATGATGATGATGAATGTTATTGGCTGATTGTAACCAAAGAGGTGGAGCAGTAAAATAGCTAGAACTAAGTACACACGTACTTTGGCTTATGGTGTCTGTTGAAAGTTCTAAGAAGATTCGACGGAGCAGGTAAACTATACGGCATTGTACAGTTTAGCTGTTCCGTCGAATCTTCTTTGAACATTCGACAGACACCATAAGCCTTCAATGACAGATTCGACCTTAATTTGGATTTTCGGACGAATGCAATTTTTAACGAAAAACTAAATAAATGAAAACGAATTTCGGGAGTAACTAAATAAATTTATTTTTCAGACGAAAACGAAATTCCGAAACGAAATATTTCAGTGTGCACATGTCTAGTAGTAATAGGGAAGGCATGTCCAAAGTCCGGCCCGCGGGCCAATCGCGGCCCACGTTTTGGTTTTGAATGGCCCGCCTGGTTATTTGGACATATATATCTTTTGTGACCCCCAACGGTCTCCCAGCGTCAGGGCCACAAAACATATATATGCTGGCTGCCTTGGAGGGGACAGGGAGGGGGCGGAACAAGTGCCGTACACACAGGAGAATTTCCTGTTTACACGGCAGCCTCTGCAATAGGAAGTCCCATCTCCTGCGCTGTCATTGGATGACTGTTCTGTCCATGTATTAAAGAGACCGCCAAGAAAACACAAATTTTTCCTGTATGTAATCTTTTGCGCTCGTCCCGCCCCCTCCCTGTCCCCTCTGAGGCTACAGATGGATGGGCATCAATCAGGCTGCACTGATGTCAATGGTGAGTCTGCATACCTGGAAATGGTGGCCGCTGCATTCCTGGCAATGGTGGATGCTGCATTCATAGCAATGGTGGGTGCTGCATTCATAACAATGGTGTGTGCTGCATTCCTGGCAATGGTGAGTCTGCATTCCTGGCAATGGTAGGCGCTGCATTCCTGGCAATGGTGGGCGCTGCATTCCTGGCAATGGTGGGCGCTGCATTCCTGGCAATGGTGGGTGCTGCATTCATAACAATGGTGAGTGCTGCATTCATGGCAATGGTGGGTCCTGCATTCCTGGCAATGGTGGGTGCTGCATTCCTGGCAATGATGGGTGCTGCATTAATGGCAATGGGGTTGCTGCATTCATGGCAATGGGGGTGCTGCACTGTTGGCAATGGGGGTGCTGTACTCATAGCAATGGTGCGGCTGCATACATGGCACTTGTGAGGCTGCAGATGGGCACTGACATTTATTTTGCTTCACAAAATTCTTTATTCAAAATTTAAGTTTTTTTCCTGAAACTTCCCTCTTAACCACTTCAGACCCGGAAGAATTGGCTGCTTAAAGACCAGGGCATTTTTTGCGATTCAGCACTGCGTCGCTTTAACTGACAATTACGTGGTCGTGCAACGCTGTACCAAAACAAAATTGACGTCCTTTTTTTTCCCACAAATAGAGTTTTCTTTTGGGGCTATTTGATCATCTCTACGGTTTTTATTTTTTGCGCTATAAACAAAAAAAGAGCAACAATTTTGAAAAAAACACAATATTTTGTACTTTTTGCTGTAATAAATAGCCCCATTTTTTTTTTTAAAAAAGCATATTTTTTCCTCTGTTTAGGCTGATATGTATTCTTCTACATATTTTTGGTAATAAAAATCGCAAAAAGCGTATATTGATTGGTTTGTGCAAAAGTTATATTGTCTACAAAATAGCGGATAGATTTATGGCATTTTTATTATTTTTTTTTACTAGTAATGGCAGTGATCTACGATTTTTTATTTATCGGGACTGCAACATTATGGCGGACATATCGGACACTTTTGACACATTTTTGGGACCATTGACAATTATATAGCGATCAGTGCTATAAAAATGCACTGATTACTGTGTAAATGTCACTGGCAGGGAAGGGGTTAACACTAGGGGGCAATTAAGGGGTTAACTGTGTTCCCTATGTGTGTGTTCTAACTGTGGGGGATGGGAGTGACTATAGGAGATGAGAGATCGTGGTTCCCAGATTGTAGGAACTCACAATCTCTCTCTCCTCACAGAACAGGGATTGTTCTGCCTCTCGTGCCCACGATCGCTCGTGGCCGGCAGTCATCGCAACAGCCGGTCACGAGCATTTCAGCGGGCGCGTGTTCACGCCTGCTATCCCGCCTAAAGGAGCCGACGTACAGCTACGATGGCTCACAGGATCGTGCCGACCTGCCACAGTATAATGATGGTGGCTGGCCGGCAAGGGGTTAAAGTGAAGGTGCGTGTTATACGGCAATAAATACGGTATATCCAAATAACATGCCTGAGCTCATCTCTTTACTCACACACAGCCACAAAGGCAAGAGAATTCTTGCTGGGCAGTGTATTAGTGCTTGAACGAACACACTTAGACCGAATTTTAATGGTTCAGGCAAAATGGTCGGCCCTCGCGCATCTTCACTTCATCAAATCTGGCCCTCTTTGAAAAAAGTTTGGACATCCCTGCAATAGGGGATTCTATAATCAGAAGGACCGATAGAATAATTTGTCACTAGGATCGCCTCAGCTGAATGGTTTGCTGTCTCCCTGGTGCTAGGGTTAGGCATGTGGTGGACCGGGTTGATAAATTACAGGGAGGGGCTGAGCATAACCCAGCTGTCTTGGTCCCTGTTGGAACCAATGACAGCATACATGGAAGGTGGAGGTTCCTTAAAAATCTATTTAAGGAACTAGGCTGCATGTTGAAGGGAAGGACCTCCAAGGTGATATTCTCTGAAATATTGCCTGTGTCATGCGCTCAGGAAAGGCAGGGGGAGATTACAGAACTGAATGCATGGCTAAAGACCTGGTGTAAGAAGATAGGGTTTGGGTTTCTAGAGCACAGGGCTGACTTTTCACTGAGGTACAACCTATATGTTAAAGATGGTTTGCAACTAAATGGAAGGGGGGTCTGTTGTGCTGGGGGAGAGATCTATGGGAAGACTGGAGGAGTATTTAAATTAAGATTGAGGGGGGAAGTTGGACTAGAATTCAATCGGGCCGACAGGTCAGTTAGGGGTCAGACATTAATGGAGGGTGGAATGGGGATAGATGGGTTGGAGAGTTATGGCAGGTGACAAGAAGGTTCCCATGTTACAAAAAAACACTGGAAATTATAGTGCTATTTGTAATACTGAAAAAGATATGCAAAACACAAAAGCAAAATGTAATAATGCATTAAAGTGTTTGTTCACCAATGCCAGAAGTCTGCCAAGCAAAATAGGTGAGTTGGAAACTTTGGTGCATAAGGAGAAATATGATTTAATTGGTATTGCTGAATCTTGGCTTCATTCTTCACATGACTGGGCTAATAATATTCCTGGCTATGCACTCTTTCGGAGAGACAGGGTAAAAAGGAAAGGCGGCGGTGTCTGTCTCTATGTGAGAAGTGATCTCAAAGCGAGTGTGAAAGAGCACCTAGTTGATGGAGAGTGTGATGAGGCCGAAGCATTATAGGTGGAACAGCATATAGATGTGTGTAGTCCAAAGTTAATCATTGGAGATTGTTATAGGCCACCCAGTTGTAATTAGAAGTTAGAGATTCAGCTCCTTGCACAGATAAAAATCTGTGAGGTGATAATAATGGGGGGTTTTAACTGCCCTGATATTGACTGGAGTAATGGCACTGCAGGAACAGTTAAAGGGCAAAAATGTATAAACCTCTTACAATACAATTTTTTGGTACAATTCATAGAAAGCCTTGACTAGGAATGATGCTCTGCTGGACCTAGTAATCGCAAACCATGCAGAGCTTATTACATACAAAAACACATCTGGGTAGCAGTGACCATACCATGATATCATTTAATGTTAGCTGTAAGCCACAAACATACAGGAAAGATAAAAACACTTTAAGAGAGCAAATTTTCCAAGGATGAGGGCCGCTCTCCAATACTTAGACTGGGAGGGAAAATTGGCATCAATGAACACTGAACAGAAATGGGAATTCTTCAAAGCGACTGTATGTGAACATACTGCAATGTTAATAAAAGACCACATAGATGAGTTCTTGCTGGAAAACGATATAACATATAAAAATATAAGTAACAGACAGCACAGATTCATGAAAGACAGAAGTTGTCAGACAAATCTGATTTATTTTTATGAGGAGGTAAGTAAAACCTTGGATAAAGGAATGGTTGTGGACGTAGTGTATTTAGATTTTGCCAAAGCGTTTGACACAGTTCCCCACACATGGCTAATGTGTGAGGTAAAGTCTACAGGTTTGGAAAAATCAGTTTGTAAATGGATAGAAAACTGGCTAAAAAAAAAACAAATTCAGAGTTTAGTGGTCAATGATTCCTACTCTGAATGGTCTAAGGGTATCAGTGGTGTACCCCAAGGTTCAGTGTTGGAACCCTTACTTTTTCATATATTTATAGATGATTTAGGGGGGGCGTGGCCTGGCCTGACACGGAGATGGCTGCTTAATTCCTCAGCTCCCGCCATCGCACGACCTAACCTTCATTTACCGGAGGCTCAGCCGAACGAAAACCGTCACACAACATGGGGACTGCGTCCAGGAACACCTCAGCCTCCCGTTCCCGTTCCCCGAGGGGACACTCGGAACACACGGACCACAATATCCCCGAAATGTTCCGGACGGGCAGAAGCAACATGGCGTCATCCCGCCACAGGAGCTCACAGGCCGCAATGTCCTCTCAGCAGGGAGCGCCGTCTCTCGCCCCGCCGGTAAGCCTGCCGGGGGAACTTTTGCCAGAGGAACAACCCCACCACCAATTAACCATAAATGATCTGCGGATGATAGCCACTGATATAAAAGACACTCTGTCGGCGGCCATAGCAGACCTCCGCCTGGAATTCCGTACCCTGTCTGACAGAGTTACCACAGCGGAACAAATGGCCGAACAACAAAACCTTCAACTGCGCAAAACCACCCGCCATGTAGATGCACATACCCTACAGATGAGGGACATGCAGAGACACCTCGAGGATCTCGATAATCGGGGCAGAAGACACAACCTGAGGGTCCGGGGGCTCCCGGAATCGATTGAAGGAGATCAACTGACCCCATCGATAACCAGCCTATTCAATGGCATTCTACACAGGCCCCTCCAGACGCCTGTGGAATTTGAACGAATCCATCGCGCACTGAGACCTAAAGGAAGGGACACTGACCCACCCAGGGATATAATCTGCTGCTTGATTGACTACAAAGTCAAAGAGGACATTCTTAGACAGGCTAGAGGCATTCCACAGCTAATACACGAGGGGAAACCTATCCAGATATTCCAGGATCTCTCAGGCATCACTCTGCAACACAGGAGGGATCTGAAACCCCTGCTGGACACCCTCCGCACCAGAGGCATAAACTACAAATGGAAGTTCCCCTTCTGCCTGGCTGCCACATCACAAGGTCGCACTGCTTTTCTCAAAGTACCGGAGGATCTTCCCCACTTCTACGAGACCCTCAATATTCCCGCTGTGGAAGTACCTAACTGGTATGCGGACTTTCGACGCTCAGCTTTGGGGAGAGAGCAGCACCATGAAACGCCTATGGAAACCGCGAATACAGGGCACAGGAGGAGAAGATCACCCTCCGCCTCAACATACCATGACACTCGCAGCTCCCAGCACCGCAACCTCAGCTCAGCCGATTCGCCTTCTTCCAGAAGGGCCAGAAGAGATCGCTAATGCCTCAGGGCAATACCTCATTGCATTTTCACAGTGACCCTCTTTTTCTGTTGAGCCTCGTTAGGCTCTCTTTGTTCTCCACTACTGTTCCTGGACGCTAAGTTTTGGACAAGCCACTCATATATGTGCCTCCCCCTAACGCTATCGCCCTATTACAGGACAAACAGTGAGTACACATGCCATGTATGAGTTAAATCAGTTTATTGTTGGGACTCAAAAGGACCTCTAACTAACGTGCCTCTTTCGCGGGCTTCACATAGCGCGAGCGACAAACTACAACAACCAGAATGCAACGCACACCGGACGTACGAGGGGAACCTCGCATAGGATACGGAAACTCCCTTGCCCTCATCCGGCGGAACAGGAACTCCGACATACTCACCGCCACAGCGACGGAAGTAATCCAACACTGCGACCCCTGTCACAACCCTTACGGCTTACTTGACACGCAGATTCGCACCCGTTGACATCGGAACCGCACGGAAGGACGATTACCGGAACCTTCATAAGGATACCCGTGACCAACCTCGCACTAGTCACCTGACAACGCGCTACGTCATCCTGAATCTCCGGACGACTTACGCTCCACGGAAGATCACTCCGGAAATATCACCTACAGAGATGCTCGGCACACACATCCACGGCTTAGAACCTCAATGCAGCAACGGCTCCTCTCTGTCAAACAGCCTGCATGGCACCTGCGGGATCTCTCCCCTCACTCCGTGCGTTTACCAAGACCCACTCCCACTCTTACCCATTTTTACCCCAAAACCTACAGTTGGAGTGAGCATCGGACCATACAAGGTATTTGGCCATCTACCATACACGCCCCAGGACGGCGCCCAGGACACATTTAAGGTCTTATGATCCAAATTCATTATATGCCAGCATTATGTCCCTAGTTCTTCAGTCCCCAGGGACATTGAGAGGGAGGGGGTATCCTAATATATACAGGGTATATTTCTTAGGTAGCCACGGACTCGAGCAACTTTAGACGACCTAACTTACAAGTACACCCTGAGTTTAGCTTATTGTGTGTTGATGTTTTTCACGTGGATGATACACTTATGTTCATGGGCCATTGTTGGTTATTCCACGCTTGACCAGTATTTTCAGCTGTTCAAGACGTGGAATCCTTTCAACTTCCTCGGTTTTCGCATCCCTGCATGATATGCCGTGACGCGCTCCTGTGATTATCCAGGGCATTTTCATTCTGGCACGGAAGTGGCCCCCGTGGTCTGCCTAGATATCTTGCAGAGGTTGATACTGAGGAAATTACCCATTTTGTTCCTTCCTACAAGAACGGTTATTAATGTTATAGTTTATCATTGGATATTTATATGGATGCTTGTATGCACATTCTCGTTGGCATGAGTGGTACACTCTTTTCCTACAGGCTCTTTTCACACCCCTCCATTTACCCTCAATCTGCCCGACGGAAGTGCGGTGGCGGGACACTCACTCATCCCCTCTATACCTCTGCCAGCTCTCTCGTGTCGGGCTTACTCCAACCCCCACACAGCTTTGGAGTTGTGTACAGGCCTGTTTGTAACGGGTCGTGCGCAGCCTCCGAGCTGTACATTACCGATCCCTTACTATAAAGTGAGGACACGGGATACTTTAATATCCCAGTGGACTCATCGGTTACTCTACTGAGTTCCTAGACGTCAAACATAACCTTACTCTCCTTTACAAATAAAAGAAACTCTTCCCTGACCACACCTCCCCTCTCCCTCACTCCTTCCTTTTTAATTTTTACTTGTTCATCTCTATCCTTTACTCTTGACCCCGACGGAAATAATGGACACAAATCGAACGACAAACACTAGGTCGGAATCACACCCTCCCCTAAATCTCCTCTCTATCAATATCCGGGGCCTAAACACGCCCGAAAAACGTTCTCTCCTACTCGCCGCGCTACATAAGTCTAAATCACACATAGCCTTAATCCAAGAAACACACTTCAGAACAGATGCTATCCCCAGACTACACAGCAAACGATTTCCCACAATCTACCATGCCACCAACGACAGCGCGAAATCAAAAGGTGTCTGCATTCTCATAGCCAAAGATTGCCCATTTATTGTCTCAGGCACACATATTGACCCACAAGGACGCTTCCTCTTCCTAAAAGGCACCCTATTTGGGAAAAGAATCACGATTGCCAATCTATACACCCCGAATGCGCACCAAGTGTCCTTTTTTCGGGATACATTACAATCACTCGCGGCTTTTAGCTCGGGCACACCAATAATCGGAGGCGATTTCAACGTACCCCTCAACCCAGCTCTTGACACCTCTAACGGCCACTCCTCCATCACGTACAGAGCCCTCCGTGCCATAAAACAACAACTTAGTGAACTGCTAGTGCATGACACCTGGCACACTATGAACCCTAACGAAAAAGATTACACATTCTTCTCTACGCCACACTCTAAATATTCACGAATCTACTATTTTTTTATATCCCAAGACAATCTCCCTCTGCTGAAACACACCTCTATTGAACCAATGGTTCTGTCAGATCATAACCCAATTACAATGTCCCTTCACATTCCCAGAAAACTGGTACGTCCACACATCTGGAGACTAGACAACTCCTTACTTGCAGATCTAGATATCTCAAATAAGGTTTCCCAACACCTCACAAATTACTTCACAGACAACGAACCGGGTGATACCTCGCCAGACGTGGTCTGGGCCGCACATAAATGCGTTATACGGGGCACGCTCATTTCAATAGCAGCACACCGAAATAAGCTCAGAAAAGCTAAACTGGAAGAACTGACTACACGCATCTCTCAACTTGAACAAAAACATAAAAAATCGCTGGCGTTTGACGCACTCACAGCGCTGACACAAGCCAGAACTGAACTATTAAACGAATTACACTCCAGACTTAAGCGCAAGTATACGTTGCAACAAAAATGCTTCTATGAATACGGCAACAAATCGGGGAAACTCCTTGCGAGAGCCCTGCAAGCGAAACGTGCGGCCCAGACCATACACACAATCAAAGACCCTTCAGGCAAACCGTCCGTCACTTCTGGAGACATAGCGAAACAATTTGTGACCTACTTCACAGACCTCTATAACCTTCGACCCGCCTCACAAACAGAGACTCCAGAGGATAGACGGACAACAATTCAAACATTCCTCTCCCAATACGCTCCCACACCCCTCACGACAGAAGACACCGCCACACTAGACTCCCCATTGACAATAGAAGAAACCACTCTAGCACTAAAGCAGATGAAACCAGGTAAAAGCCCGGGACCTGATGGGCTTTCTGTAGCGTATTATAAATCTTTCTCTGATATTCTCATACCCCCCTTAGTTAAGGCGCTGAACAACCTCTCGCCCCATAGTACAGCTTCCAAAGACATATTAGAAGCTCACATAACACTTATTCCCAAACCAGGTAAGGATTCTACCATGGTCTCCAACTACCGCCCAATTTCCCTTCTTAATGTGGACATTAAAGTATACGCCAAAGCCATTGCCAACCGTCTATTACCACTAATCCCCAAACTAATATCCACAGACCAAGTGGGCTTTGTCCTGGGAAGGGAAGCCCGGGATAACACCACTAAAGCCCTAGACATTCATTACTGGATGACCACCAATAACGTTAAAGGCTTTTTCTTGTCCTTGGACGCGGAGAAGGCGTTCGACAGGGTTGCTTGGGACTATATGGAAGCCACATTACACGCTATAGGCCTCCCACACCAACTGATCCATATGATTATGGCTTTGTATTCCTCACCCACTGCAAAAATAAGAGTGAATGGGCACCTGTCGGACGCCTTCTCCGTCTCCAACGGAACACGACAGGGCTGCCCCCTGTCCCCCTTAATCTTCATTCTCACGATGGAACCACTCCTCCGCAAACTCAAAGAAAACCCAAATATTAAAGGGGTGGAAGTGGACCATAAACAATTTAAACTTGCGGCATATGCGGATGATGTCCTGCTATTTCTAATGCCGCGTACACACGGTCGGACTTTTCGTCTACAAAAGTCAGACAGCCTGTCCGACAGACTTCCGGCAGACTTCCGGCAGACTTTCGACAGACTTGCGGCAGACTTTCTAACGAACGGACTTGCCTACACACGACCACACAAAAGTCTGACGGATTCGTACGTGATGACGTACACCGGACTAAAATAAGGAAGTTCATAGCCAGTAGCCAATAGGTGCCCTAGCGTGGCTTTTTGTCCGTCGGACTAGCACACAGACGAGCGGATTTCGGGGTCCGTCGTAGTTACGAAGTAAAGTTTTAAAGCATGTTTCAAATCTAAAGTACGTCGGATTTGAGGCTAAAAAAGTACGTTGAAAGTCCGGAGAAGCCCACACACGATCGGATTACCAGCCAGCTTTAGTCCGTCAGCGTCCGTTGGACTTTTGTAGACGAAAAGTACGACCGTGTGTACGCGGCATAACGGACCCAATCACTACTTTGCCTAACCTTCTCAAAGATTTTGCCACATTCAAATCTCTATCCAACCTGCAAATCAACCTAGCTAAGTCCAAAGCCCTTAACGTCTCCTTATCCACCGAAATAGTTGCCCAATGCACGCAAAATTTCCCTTTCAGCTGGGAACCTCAGGCTCTCACATATCTAGGCATTAAAATACCCTCCAAACTTACAGAGATCTATAAGCTGAATTTCCTACCTATCCTAAATACTATACGAACAGACTTACATAAATGGAACTTGGGGATGTTTTCATGGTTTGGAAGGGCAGCTGTCCTAAAAATGAACGTGCTCCCCAGACTGTTATATCTATTTCAGACCGTACCCATCCAAATTCCCCTTGCCTTCTTCTCCACCTTAAAAAAGCTCTGTAGAAACTTTATATGGTCCTCCAAACAGCCCAGATTAAATTGGAAAAGACTAACGTACCCTAAGTCGCAAGGGGGATTAAACATTCCAGACATGCAAAAATATTATTGGGTATGCCACCTAGCTAGAATTGTGGACTGGCATGCCAACGATACTAGCAAGGACTGGGTCTATATCGAGAACGCCTCCACCCCGATACCAATACGTGCGTTACCGTGGATCAACCCAAAATCAATACCAACACAAGCCAAACTAAACCCATTCATCCACTCCACATTAATAAATTTCAAAGCAGCCTGCAATCCACTAAAATTGAAACCTTTTCCCGGCCCCATGACACCTCTGGAAAACAATCCAGAATTTACCCCAGGAGTACACACCCTCCACCCAACAACAGACCCCAACAGACCACAACTCAAGCTACATCAAATGTTCCGAAATGGAAATTTCTTGACGCTCCATGACCTTACTTCTACATTCCCAGACTACCACATTCCCTTCTACAAATTCTTGCAAATACGCCACTTCACCTATAGCCTCAAACCCACGGCTAACCTGTACAGAGATCTTACACCTTTTGAACTACTATGTAACAATTCCGAACCCCAGAGACACCTCATCTCATCACTATATAAACTCCTATTTCCAACAGACGAAATCAAAACTGATGTCTTAATTAGAAGGTGGGAACAGGACTTGAACATAGACCTCTCCGCAGAGGAGTGGCAACGAGCTCTCCATCATATGCATAAGGGTTCCTGCAACATTTCTACTCAAGAAAACAGATACAAAATCTTTACAAAATGGTATAGGACCCCCGACAGGATCCATAGGTATCAACCTAACTTCCCTCCCCTATGCTGGCATTGCAAAGCATCGAGAGGCACACTACTCCATATTTGGTGGGACTGCCCTCTCATCCAGACCTTCTGGTCCGAAATCCATCGGTTAATTTCTCAGATAACAACATTCACTCCTGACTTCACCCCGGCACAATATTTACTCCACCATACCTCTCTCCCACAACGCACGTATAGGAGATCCCTGGTGCTACACCTCATCAACGCGGCAAACCTATGTATCCCAGTACACTGGAGAACCACATCCCCCCCCACCATAACAGAATTGTTTCAACGGGTTGATAGAGTGGCTGAAATGGAAAGCCTTATTCACCAAACGGCAGATACGCCAACCAAATACACGAACATCTGGGCATGTTGGATTCACTTTAAATCGTCCCAATTACAGTCTAGTTCAACCACCCCTCACCCCTCAGACCCAGGAGGCTCCACTAACACATAACCGACTACCTAAGCCCATAAGTCACCACTCAATAACCATTACTCTCCGTCTTCCTCCCTCCCCTCCCATCCTCTCTTTCCACATCACTACATCAACTGCTCCCTGCAAACTCCACGCCCCCACAGGTGTGACAAACACGACTCGATACGCTGGGGAAGATAACACTACATCGGAACAAGTTCCCCGGCCTTAACTACGACATCACTGACTAACATTTCCATTTACTCCTTCACCCGGGCACAGTCAGCGCCCATATAGGGGTGTTCGGGTGTAGGAGTGGAGATTATTCGGCCGGTAAAATTACATCTAGATGTGTTATCTTACACCACAGGGATATCTTAGGCATAATGCAACTCCCATCTACGATTGTTATTCCAAACCAGGTGTTGTTATTATTATTTCTCACTTTAATTTTTTATTTTCATTCCTACCTACGGTCCATAACAGGTTCACTATTTGCCGATTCTTACTGCCATTACTACAATGTTATGTGATATGAACAATAACCAAATATGTTGTACCTATCTACTTTATCCATTGTCAACCTGTAACGTGTGCATATATTTGTTTCACTTGTTTACTTTTGTGAAAACCTAATAAAATATTTTTGAAAAAAAAAAAAAAATAGATGATTTAGGGTCTGGGTTTAAAAGTACCATTTCAATGTTTGCTGATGACACCAAGCTATGCAGTGGAATAACATCCTTAAAGCGGTGTTTCACTGTCTACACATAATATATTTTTTTCTAACACTGACAATGTTTAATCTATTTAAATCTTTAACTTACTTGTTCCATTTCTGCAGCTTTCTGCTCTCATTTTTCTCTAGTAAAGATAACTTATAAAACTTCCTGTAGTCGGTTTTCATCTTGCCTGTGGGCATGTGAAGCCCACAGGCATCCTCTTCCGGGATACGGTGCTGCTGATCGACCAGCATGCACTGCCAGTTCTAGCCCCGATCTCGCGCATGCGCAGTAAAGACAAATCGTAGCGCCGTCAAGAGCTCAGGTTGCCATCACAACGGGCGTCGTCATAGGAAGTCCCGCCCCGTTGTGATGGCAACGGAGATAAGCCAAAACAAAGAAGATCCATATGGGAATCATAGAGGAGAGAGCGGCGCTGCATTTAGAGGAAAGGTAAGTATTGAAATATCTTGTTCCATGGAGGCCAAATTTTTATATATGTAATATGCATTCTCTTGGCATTATCATTTTTAATGTTATGGATGCCATTTTAATTAAAAAAAATAATTATATATATACATATTTCTGTCTATATATATCTGTCTATATATATCTGTCTAGATATATATATATCTATATATGTGTATATATATATATATATATATATATATATATATATATAGAAATATATATCTATATATCTATCTATATATAGATATATATATATATATATATATATATATATATATATATATATATATATCTATACCTATATATATATCTCTACCTATATCTATATATATATATATCTCTACCTATATCTATCTATCTATATATCTCTATCTATCTATCTATCTATCTATCTATCTATCTATAGATAGATAGATAGATAGATAGATATAAATATATGTGTATATATATATATATATATATATATATATATATATATATATATATATATGAGTATATATATATATATATTATATATATATATATATATATATATATATATATATATATATACACACCTTTGTTATGGCATCACATTAAATTAAACATTGAAGCAATTATTTTTGTGAAAAATCACAAAGCTATTGTACTCAAACTAATTACAGCTATGTATGTGTCTATAAATTTTAATTTAATTTGTAATTTTTTTATTTTTTTTATTTATCTATATGAGTTTTCAGTGTTTATGTCTATATACAGCATCATTCTAATATATATATGCACCTCACATTCTTTAATTTTTTTTATCCTCTTATTAAAAGTCACTATTCACATACTTTACCTTGTCCAATTTGGGCCCAAAGTGTCAATGTTTACAATGGTTATAATTTTTTATAATGACTAATTCAGAGACTGGAGTCGTCTTCCAATGATCAATAATGTAATTACGTTGCGGATGGATTTTAGAGACCTTGTGCTTTTTAAATTATTGTTTATGGATTATACACATATGTTCAATAGCGTTTAGGTCTGGAGACATGCTTGACCTGTCCATCACCTTTTCCCTCGGCTTCTTTTTAAAGTGTAAATTTCCACTATTCCTTGTCCTTGTTCTGCTTATTTAGAAATAACATTTTGGATGCATTTTTTTCCATCTAGAACATGCATTTATTTCTCTTACTTTGTATAATTTCAGAACATATATTGAAAAATATTAAAAGAAGATTTTGATATTTCAATTAAAATGGTAAGCAAATTACAAAACCTATTTAAATTATTTTGCTATATCTTCTATAAATGTATTTAATTTTTATTTTTTGTACTTTATGTATATTTTTAGGAGCAAACTCCACAACCCACAACATCGGTGTCCGAAAAT
Source organism: Lithobates septentrionalis (assembly GCA_037952835.1). Lineage (NCBI taxonomy): Eukaryota > Metazoa > Chordata > Amphibia > Anura > Ranidae > Lithobates > Lithobates septentrionalis. Next base: position 3,839 of record JBBDGP010000749.1, on the reverse strand, counting down.
TACAATTCGTTGACTCAAGAGGAAAGAGTAATTTATAATTTTGATTTTCTTCCGAATTATTCACACATTATTTTTCGCATTGTCTTTTATCCAAAATATTGGTCTAAATATTTATTAATCTATTCTATTATTGTGTTTCTGATATAGGCGTTATATATATATATATATATCTATATATATATATATATATCCACATACATACATAAATACATACATATATTTATATATATATATATATATATATATATATATATATATATATATATATATATATATATATATATATATACATACACACACACACACACAGACACCTTTTTATTTTTATATACTGACACAGAGATATTTTATATAGACTGTCACATACAGAGAGATAGAGATCATTATTTTTTTTTGTGAGTATACTTTTTGTAGACAATAATAAATATTATGGTAATTTTTATATTGATATAAAAATAATTTTGTTCTCTATTTGATTAGATTATTTTAATTATATATTATATGTTATTATTTTAATTTAGTTATATATATGTAAATTATTTTTAATTTTTGTCTGTTTTTAATATTTAGAGAAATATTATAATTAAACAACTTTTGGCGAGGTATCCTCCACCTGAAACAGATCGTGCCTTTCCAAGGAATCCAACCATTCCTTCATCAAGTATTAGTTCTTCAGACTCCCAATCACAAGATACACCAGATGACAGAATAGGCAATGTACAGTGGTGTATCTGTCAGTGCTGTATAAAAATGCCTACCCAAGTTGAATCTGTGTGTTGTCAAGAGATTGAAGAGGTCAAAGCATGTATCCCTGATGGAAAAAAATGCATAACGGAAGCAGATATGTTCTGTTCTCAAATTTCAACAGAGCAAACTGTACGACTGATGTTTACTATGTTGCATCTCGAGAGCCTACCTGTAGTAGATGCAGACAATAACCGGTAATATAATTTTTAAATTTTTTTTTCATCTTTTTGTTGAAGAAAAACAATTAATCCTTGTGATTGTGATAATGTACAATATGTATGTTAGTATTTTATAACTATTTTTTTTTTTCAGGAGATTGAGAAAAACAGCGTACCTTGCCTTCATAGCTTGGATCTATGTTTTTTTTTAGGGAAGGGGAACAGAAGGGTGATACCCTCATGCGCAGTGAAAATTGTCAGAGAAGTTTTTCCTGATCCTAATGCCTGTTATGTTGGTTTCCTTTATTCTGACGACTACGATGCTTCAGAGATGGCATTTCATTAAAGCTGTATTAAAAATAATTAAAATATGATTGTTTTTTTTTTTTTTTAAATAATGTTTTTTTTTATTCCAAATGTTTATTTTTAAAAAATTTAAAAATTATTTTTTTTATTTGTTAAGTTAAGTGTAATAAAAATTATATTCATAATAACCAAAATTTGAGTAATTTATTTTTTAAAGGTACTTTATTATAGCAAAAATAAAACAATATAACAATATATTTAGCATATCACAAAACCAAAGTTGGCTAAATTTATAGTAAATGGATAGAATAATAGATTAAAAAAAAGGTAATTTATACACACGACCATTTATGGTTTAGCAACAGTTGGAAAGCGTTTCATGTGTTCTTTCACTGCAACACTTGTTTCCGGCCTCTCAAGTGGAGCAATATTTTTTGGCATGTCCGTGTTTTTGGCTTTCCATGAACTTTTTATGGTGCCCTTCACAATGCAAATCATATGTGAAAGCATTACTTTAGCATGCTCATTATCCATTTTCTGGAAAACATTTCGCACTATCCACTTTTTTCTGCCTCTTGGGGACTCCAAGTTTTTTCGTTCCACTAAAACTTCGACACCACTGTCATCTTTTTTTTTTGTCAGAGCCGGTTTACGTATCACATTATGATTGTGGCTTAATGCCGCCAATTTTGTCCTGGCATCCATTGAATCAAATTTATAATGAATTTGTTTAGGACGATATTTTAGAATCATACTGTGATACGTTTCTATCACACCAGTCTGACAAAAAAAATTAAGATGTTTCATGTCTTTTTCTAATTTAGGATCCAAAATAATTGTGGATAATGCATGAAATGCAGGTGACTGTTGGATTAACCAGGGAACCTTTGGATCATCCACATTAGACTCATCGTGCAAGCATTTGTGTTCTATATCGCCAATTTTCCATACATGAACATTTACAATATGATGTAATAGAGAATGCCATAGTTGTTTAAAAGCGTCCTCGTTTCCTTGACAAGCTCTACTACACCAATAAAAATGGTTTAGTATGGGTCCAATCCACGGCAAAATTGGACCATACATTTTTTTTTTTGGAAATTTGCATCAATTTTCTTTTCACATTTTTTATTAATGCCAAATGTCAAATTGATGATTTATATTTTGATATTTTTCATTTTTAATAATTTTGTTATGCCAGTGTGTCTGTCGGTTCCCACAAATTGAATATCTAATTTTCTTTCAATTAATCTATCTAAACTTTTTTGAAATCCAAATTTCTCCATTGCGACAGATGAGGTTGTTTGTGACACCTGCACCAACTCAAAATCCACAATTTTTTTGGAAAAAAGATCCATAAATGTGTAAGTGGAGTATTTGGCAGAAAAGCCAGGGCTGTCACATTGGCCATCGCCGACAAGAAACAAAGGTTTTCCAGACAATTCTCTGATCACATTGCCATTGTTTTCTTGCCAGCTATGGTCAATAGCCTTAAAAATGTATAGGTTTTGAGCTCGATTGTACGATGTTTGTCCAAAAATCTCAATCCCACAGAGTTCAAACATTTCTCTTATTTTTTTGTATCTACCTCCAGTTACACAAATGGCGCCAGCCAGTTAAAATGTTACCTGCAGGATATTTTTTTATTTTTGGCTGGCTTTCCCAGATCTTCTTTTGATGTGCAGCAGAACATGTCAAAAACACAGAAACCATTGTTCCAATTATTTGTTTGTCAATCTTTTTGATTTTCGAAATACAGTCTGGATCTGGACAACGCATTTGAAACAGCAATTGATCCAGACTGTTTCGAAAATAATAAATTTTCTTTCTTTGACTAAATTAAGGGGATATGGCATTGCTTCTTCACTTGCTATTTCTTCGACACTTTCGCAAATGCTAATGTCATCTTTTAGTGGTGTATCACAATCAGAAACGTGGAAAATTGGGTCATCATAATAGGCGAATTTTCTTTTCGGTCTGATTTCAGGACTGTCAACCTCGGACTGAAAAGGAGAATCTATCATTGTTCTTGTTTGCAATATTGTTGTGAAGTCAGCTGATGTCGATAGTGGCACCGGAGGTGGTGTCATTAAACCAGCCCCAGAACTGTTGTATGGATGATCTAAAGCTATAGATCTTCCACTTGCAATTTTACAATAAGTTTCTTGGGATTCAGGGAGATTGACATTGAAAAGGTCTGTTTGGGTTTCTGCATCTTTCATTTGCACTTTAGTACATTGGCATGTACATGTTGTGCTGACAAGAGAAGATGTAGATGTTTCCGCCTTCATGTAAGTCAATAGTCTAATTTTATTCAGTCTTGTGTTCCATTTATTTTCTGCTGGTGTCATTGTAGATCTTTCTGCAAATAGTGTTGGCACCGCTTCTGCTTTCAATTTTCTTTTTTTTCCTTGTCCAATAAAACACTCAGTGGTGAAGTGGGCGGAACAAATTTGATACGTGTTCCCACGCAGGTCTGCTTTGATTAATGGAATGTATTCCTCAATCATCTCTGGCTCCATACCAGCATTTTGAAGCCATATTTTAATTGCTGGACTGTCCTTGGGAAATATGTAGTAGTTTATATTGGGAGGATTATTATGAAAACCACTGTTGTGGCTGCAAAAT
>JBBDGP010000748.1:5690000-5751181 GCA_037952835.1 Lithobates septentrionalis | reverse complement strand
AAAAATTGGGCCTTAGGCACTGGTGCTGCTGCAACAACACTGCAACCCCTCACAGATACTCTAGTTGGAATGCAGAAACGAGCCCTGCTGCAAAGTATTGCATCAAAAATTGTAATTACACGCTCCTGATAAACAGGGGCTGAAAAATTGGGCCTTAGGCACTGGTGGTGGCGCCCAGAACCAAAAATGTTCTTACAAGCTATCAGCGTGATCATTGAGAAGGAAGAGGATAATTACTCAGGGATAGTCACTCAGCATCAGCATAGGCAGTCTTTGAAGGGATCTGACATTTAAAAAAAAATATTCGGTTACATCAGCATCAGGTGCTTGGTAGCTGGTGGTGCTCCAAGACTGATTAATTTTTATGAAGGTCAGTCGATCGGCCGAGTCGGTGGACAGATGCACCCTGTGATCGGTTACAAAGCCTCCAGCAGCACTGAATGTGCGTTCCGAAAGAACGCTAGATGCAGGACAGGCCAGTAGCTCAATTGCATACTATGCAAGCTCTGGCCAGTGATCCATCCTCAAGACCCAGTAACCCAGAGGATTTTCGGTTTGAAAGGTGTCCAAGTCAGATCTTGCCCCTAGGTATTCCTGCACCATGTAAAACAGACGCTGGCAATGGTCGCTGGAACCGATCATACCTTGGGGCTGCGGACCAAAAAATTTTCTGAACGCATCGGTCAGATGGCCACCTTCTCCACCGCTCCTTCTTTGACTGACCGAAGCCTCAGCAACACGTTGTCCAGAAACAGGAGTTTGTAACCTCCCAGTCTCTGGGAACGCGTTGCACAGACCTTTCTGCAAGGCCTCCCAAAGATGTTTCATCCTCTGCTCCCTCTGCGATGGCAAGATAAGGTCCGCAACCTTACCCTTGTAATGTGGATCAAGGAGGGTTGCCAGCCAGTATTGGTCCTTCTCCTTGATACCACGAATACGAGGATCCTTCCGCAGGCTTTGCAGGATCAGGGAGGCCATGCAGCGTAGGTTTGCTGAGGCATTCGGTCCGGAGTCCTCTGGGTCACTAAGGACTACATGGCCTGCAGCCACCTCCTCCCAGCCACATACAAGTCCATGTGTTTCTTGGGACTGATCCCTTAAAGACTGCTGCTGATGCTGAGTGCCAGGCTCCACCTCCATACTGACACAATCTTCCTCCTCCTCCTCCTCCTCCTCCTCTTCCTGTGTGATCGGCGGGCACGCAGGAACACTGTCTGGATAAAGGGGGCCTTGAGAGCTAAGGAAGTCCTCCTCTTCCTGCCTCTGTTCTGCCTCAAGTGCCCTGTCCATTATTCCACGCAGCGTGTGCTCCAACAGGTGGACAAGGGGGACAGTGTCACTGATGCATGCACTCTCACTGCTCACCATCCTCGTGGCCTCCTCAAATGGTAACAGGACAGTGCATGCATCCCTGATCATGGCCCACTGGCGTAGGGAAAAAAAACAAGCTCCCCTGACCCTGTCCTGGTGCCATAGTTGCACAGGTACTCATTGATGGCCCTCTGCTGTGTGTGCAGCCGCTGCAGCATGGCCAACATTGAGTTCCACCTGGTGGGCATGTCACAGATTAGGCAGTTCTTGGGCAGGTTAAACTCCTTTTGGAGGTCCGCCAGCCAACACTGGCATTATATGACCAGCAGAAATGCACACAGACTTTCCTGGCCTGCCTCAGGACATCCTGTAAGCCCGGGTACCTGCCCAAGAACCGCTGCACCACCAAGTTAAGGACGTGAGCCAAACAGGGCACATGGGTCATTTGTCCCTGTCGGAGGGCAGAGAGGAGGTTGGTGCCATTGTCGCAAACCACCATTCCTGCCTTAAGTTGGCGTGGCGTCAACCACCTCTGAACCTGCCCCTGCAGAGCTGACAGAACCTCTGCCCCAATGTGGCTCCTGTCCCCCAAGCACACCAGCTCAAGCACCGCATGGCATCTTTTGGCCTGCGTAATTGCGTAGCCCCTTGAACGGCTACGGAGCACCGCTGGTTCCGAGGAAAAGCACAGGAAGAGGCCATGGAGGAAGAAGAAGAGGAGGGGGTGGAAGAGAGAGGTGTGTCACAATCATTAGTAGTGGCATTTTGGAGGCGTGGTGGCGGAACAACCTCCAACACTACTGCACCTTGTCCTGCATCCTTCCCAGCTGCCAGCAGAGTCACCCAATGCGCCGTGAAACTTAGGTAACGTCCCTGTCCAGGCCTGCTGGACCATGAGTCAGCGGTAATATGCACCTTACCGCTGACCGCCCTGTCCAGCGGTCATGGACATTGCCTTCCACATGCCGGTAGAGAGCCGGAATCGGGGGCAGAGTCTACCAACTGAAAAGGCAGCAGTTAAAGTGTTAGCAATTTTGCCAAGCTAGCATTCAACCGCTGGGCATGTGGATGGCTGGGAGCAAACTTCTTTGCACTCGTCTCAAAAAAGGCCCACACCAAAGAACTTTTTGAATAACGCGCAGAGACTGCAGCGCCCTGCACATGTGGAGCTTTGGGGTGTGATGCAGTCAATGTGCTGCCCTTAGGCTGGCCCCTGGAGGGCATCCTGCCTCGTTGGTGATGTGCCACCTCCTCCTCCTCCTCTCTCCTATCACGCACCCACGTTGAGTCAGTGACCTCATCATCCCCTCCCTCCTCATCACTGGAGCAAACCTGGCAGTATGCTGCAGCAGGGGGAGACCAAGTCTTCCGCATGTTGCGGCTCAACACGGCCAGCTGCCGAAAAAAAGGCCAAGCGTGTCCCACGGCCACGTGCTGATGACGATGCACCGTCTCCACGACCAGCACTAGACACAGAGCACTAGACACAGAGCCTGCTTGCCCTCTCTTATTGGCTTGTGACTGTCTTCCTCTCCTTCTTGGCCTTCCAGACATACTAATGGCCTGTAGCTGCACTAAGCTGGGATATATATATATATATGTACTGATACTGAAGCTGGCAAAATCAACTGCCTGCCTGTAGTATGAGAACACCACCAACCTTCTACAGGTAGCTTTAGCTGAACACTGTGCAGAGCTCGCAAAAAAATTACTTGTAGGTTTAGCTGAACACTGTGAGGAGGACGCACCACACTAACTTGTAGTTTTAGCTGAACACTGTGAGCAGGACGCACTGCACTAACTTGTAGCTTTAGATGAACACTGTGCAGAGGTCTCACTACACTAACTTGTAGCTTTAGCTGAACACTGTGAGGAGGACGCACCACACTAACTTGTAGATTTAGATGAACACTGTGAGCAGGACGCACTGCACTAACTTGTAGCTTTAGATGAACACTGTGCAGAGGTCTCACTACACTAACTTGTAGTTTTAGCTGAACACTATGAGCAGGACGCACTGCACTAACTTGTAGCTTTAGAAGAACACTGTGAAGAGGTCTCACTACACTAACTTGTAGTTTTAGCTGAACACTGTGAGCAGGACACACTGCACTAACTTGTAGCTTTAGATGGACACTGTGCAGAGGTCTCACTACATTAACTTGTAGTTTTAGCTGAACACTGTGAGCAGGGCGCACTGCACTAACTTGTAGCTTTAGATGAACACTGTGCAGAGGTCTCACTACGCTAACTTGTAGGTTTAGCTGAACACTGTGAGGAGGACGCACCACACTAACTTGTAGTTTTAGCTGAACACTGTGAGTAGGACGCACTGCACTAACTTGTAGCTTTATATGAACACTGTGCAGAGGTCTCACTACACTAACTTGTAGTTTTAGCTGAACACTGTGAGCAGGACGCACTGCACTAACTTGTAGCTTTAGATGAACACTGTGCAGAGGTCTCACTACACTAACTTGTAGTTTTAGCTGAACACTGTGAGCAGGACGCACTGCACTAACTTGTAGCTTTAGATGAACACTGTGCAGAGGTCTCACTACACTAACTTGTAGTTTTAGCTGAACACTGTGAGCAGGACGCACTGCACTAACTTGTAGCTTTAGATGAACACTGTGCAGAGGTCTCACTACACTAACTTGTAGTTTTAGCTGAACACTGTGAGCAGGACACACTGCACTAACTTGTAGCTTTAGATGAACACTGTGCAGAGGTCTCACTACACTAACTTGTAGTTTTAGCTGAACACTGTGAGCAGGACGCACTGCACTAACTTGTAGCTTTAGTTGAACACTGTGCAGAGGTCTCACTACACTAACGTGTAGTTTTAGCTGAACACTGTGAGCAGGACGCACTGCACTAACTTGTAGCTTTAGATGAACACTGTGCAGAGGTCTCACTACATTAACTTGTAGGTTTAGCTGAACACTGTGAGGAGGACGCACCACACTAACTTGTAGTTTTAGCTGAACACTGTGAGCAGAATGCACTGCACTAACTTGTAGCTTTAGATGAACACTGTGCAGAGGTCTCACTACACTAACTTGTAGTTTTAGCTGAACACTGTGAGCAGGACGCACTGCACTAACTTGTAGCTTTATATGAACACTGTGCAGAGGTCTCACTACACTAACTTGTAGTTTTAGCTGAACACTGTGAGCAGGACGCACTGCACTAACTTGTAGCTTTAGATGAACACTGTGCAGAGGTCTCACTACACTAACTTGTAGTTTTAGCTGAACACTGTGAGCAGGACACACTGCACTAACTTGTAGCTTTAGATGAACACTGTGCAGAGGTCTCACTACACTAACTTGTAGTTTTAGCTGAACACTGTGAGCAGGACGCACTGCACTAACTTGTAGCTTTAGTTGAACACTGTGCAGAGGTCTCACTACACTAACGTGTAGTTTTAGCTGAACACTGTGAGCAGGACGCACTGCACTAACTTGTAGCTTTAGATGAACACTGTGCAGAGGTCTCACTACATTAACTTGTAGGTTTAGCTGAACACTGTGAGGAGGACGCACCACACTAACTTGTAGTTTTAGCTGAACACTGTGAGCAGAATGCACTGCACTAACTTGTAGCTTTAGATGAACACTGTGCAGAGGTCTCACTACACTAACTTGTAGTTTTAGCTGAACACTGTGAGCAGGACGCACTGCACTAACTTGTAGCTTTAGATGAACACTGTGCTGAGGTCTCACTACACTAACTTGTAGTTTTAGCTGAACAGTGTGAGCAGGACGCACTGCACTAACTTGTAGCTTTAGATGAACACTTTGCAGAGGTCTCACTACACTAACGTGTAGTTTTAGCTGAACACTGTGAGCAGGACGCACTGCACTAACTTGTAGCTTTAGATGAACACTGTGCAGAGGTCTCACTACACTAACTTGTAGTTTTAGCTGAACACTGTGAGCAGGACGCACTGCACTAACTTGTAGCTTTAGATGAACACTGTGCAGAGGTCTCACTACACTAACTTGTAGTTTTAGCTGAACACTGTGAGCAGGACGCACCACACTAACTTGTAGCTTTAGATGAACACTGTGCAGAGGTCTCACTACACTAACTTGTAGTTTTAGCAGAACAGTGTGAGCAGGACGCACTGCACTAACTTGTAGCTTTAGATGAACACTTTGCAGAGGTCTCACTACACTAACTTGTAGTTTTAGCTGAACACTGTGAGCAGGACGCACTGCACTAACTTGTAGCTTTAGATGAACACTGTGCAGAGGTCTCACTACACTAACTTGTAGTTTTAGCTGAACACTGTGAGCAGAACGCACTGCACTAACTTGTAGCTTTAGATGAACACTGTGCAGAGGTCTCACTACACTAACTTGTAGGTTTAGCTGAACACTGTGAGGAGGACGCACCACACTAACTTGTAGTTTTGGCTGAACACTGTGAGCAGGACACACTGCACTAACTTGTAGCTTTAGATGAACACTGTGCAGAGGTCTCACTACACTAACTTGTAGTTTTAGCTGAACACTGTGAGCAGGACGCACTGCACTAACTTGTAGCTTTAGATGAACACTGTGCAGAGGTGTCACTACACTAACTTGTAGTTTTAGCTGAACAGTGTGAGCAGGACGCACTGCACTAACTTGTAGCTTTAGATGAACACTTTGCAGAGGTCTCACTACACTAACTTGTAGTTTTAGCTGAACACTGTGAGCAGGACGCACTGCACTAACTTGTAGCTTTAGATGAACACTGTGCAGAGGTCTCACTACACTAACTTGTAGTTTTAGCTGAACACTGTGAGCAGGATGCACTGCACTAACTTGTAGCTTTAGATGGACACTGTGCAGAGGTCTCACTACATTAACTTGTCGTTTTAGCCGAACACTGTGAGCAGGGCGCACTGCACTAACTTGTAGCTTTAGATGAACACTGTGCAGAGGTCTCACTACACTAACTTGTAGTTTTAGCTGAACAGTGTGAGCAGGACGCACTGCACTAACTTGTAGCTTTAGATGAACACTTTGCAGAGGTCTCACTACACTAACTTGTAGTTTTAGCTGAACACTGTGAGCAGGACGCACTGCACTAACTTGTAGCTTTAGATGAACACTGTGCAGAGGTCTCACTACACTAACTTGTAGTTTTAGCTGAACACTGTGAGCAGGACGCACTGCACTAACTTGTAGCTTTAGATGGACACTGTGCAGAGGTCTCACTACATTAACTTGTCGTTTTAGCCGAACACTGTGAGCAGGGCGCACTGCACTAACTTGTAGCTTTAGATGAACACTGTGCAGAGGTCTCACTACACTAACTTGTAGTTTTAGCTGAACACTGTGAGCAGGACGCACTGCACTAACTTGTAGCTTTAGATGAACACTGTGCAGAGGTCTCACTACACTAACTTGTAGTTTTAGCTGAACACTGTGAGCAGGACGCACTGCACTAACTTGTAGCTTTAGATGAACACTGTGCAGAGGTCTCACTACACTAACTTGTAGTTTTAGCTGAACACTGTGAGCAGGACGCACTGCACTAACTTGTAGCTTTAGTTGAACACTGTGCAGAGGTCTCACTACACTAACGTGTAGTTTTAGCTGAACACTGTGAGCAGGACGCACTGCACTAACTTGTAGCTTTAGATGAACACTGTGCAGAGGTCTCACTACATTAACTTGTAGGTTTAGATGAACATTTTGCAGAGGTCCTCCTCACAGTGTTCAGCTAAACCTACAAGTAAATGTAGTGAGACCTCTGCACAGTGTTCATCTAAAGCTACAAGTTAGTGCAGTGCGTCCTGCTCACACTGTTCAGCTAAAACTACAAGTTAGTGTAGTGACACCTCTGCACAGTGTTCATCTAAAGCTACAAGTTAGTGCAGTGCGTCCTGCTCACAGTGTTCAGCTAAAACTACAAGTTAGTGTAGTGAGACCTCTGCACAGTGTTCATCTAAAGCTACAAGTTAGTGCAGTGTGTCCTGCTCACAGTGTTCAGCCAAAACTACAAGTTAGTGTGGTGCGTCCTCCTCACAGTGTTCAGCTAAACCTACAAGTTAGTGCAGTGCGTCCTGCTCACAGTGTTCAGCTAAAACTACAAGTTAGTGTAGTGAGACCTCTGCAAAGTGTTCATCTAAAGCTACAAGTTAGTGCAGTGCGTCCTGCTCACACTGTTCAGCTAAAACTACAAGTTAGTGTAGTGAGACCTCTGCACAGTGTTCATCTAAAGCTACAAGTTAGTGTGGTGCGTCCTGCTCACAGTGTTCAGCTAAAACTACAAGTTAGTGTAGTGAGACCTCTGCACAGTGTTCATCTAAAGCTACAAGTTAGTGCAGTGCGTCCTGCTCACAGTGTTCAGCTAAAACTACAAGTTAGTGTAGTGAGACCTCTGCACAGTGTTCATCTAAAGCTACAAGTTAGTGCAGTGCGTCCTGCTCACAGTGTTCAGCTAAAACTACAAGTTAGTGTAGTGAGACCTCTGCAAAATGTTCATCTAAAGCTACAAGTTAGTGCAGTGCGTCCTGCTCACACTGTTCAGCTAAAACTACAAGTTAGTGTAGTGAGACCTCAGCACAGTGTTCATCTAAAGCTACAAGTTAGTGCAGTGCGTCCTGCTCACAGTGTTCAGCTAAAACTACAAGTTAGTGTAGTGAGACCTCTGCACAGTGTTCATCTAAAGCTAACGCACTGCACTAACTTGTAGCTTTAGATGAACACTGTGCAGAGGTCTCACTACACTAACTTGTAGTTTTAGCTGAACACTGTGAGCAGGACGCACCACACTAACTTGTAGCTTTAGATGAACACTGTGCAGAGGTCTCACTACACTAACTTGTAGTTTTAGCTGAACAGTGTGAGCAGGACGCACTGCACTAACTTGTAGCTTTAGATGAACACTTTGCAGAGGTCTCACTACACTAACTTGTAGTTTTAGCTGAACACTGTGAGCAGGACGCACTGCACTAACTTGTAGCTTTAGATGAACACTGTGCAGAGGTCTCACTACACTAACTTGTAGTTTTAGCTGAACACTGTGAGCAGGACGCACTGCACTAACTTGTAGCTTTAGATGAACACTGTGCAGAGGTCTCACTACACTAACTTGTAGGTTTAGCTGAACACTGTGAGGAGGACGCACCACACTAACTTGTAGTTTTGGCTGAACACTGTGAGCAGGACGCACTGCACTAACTTGTAGCTTTAGATGGACACTGTGCAGAGGTCTCACTACACTAACTTGTAGTTTTAGCTGAACACTGTGAGCAGGGCGCACTGCACTAACTTGTAGCTTTAGATGAACACTGTGCAGAGGTCTCACTACACTAACTTGTAGTTTTAGCTGAACAGTGTGAGCAGGACGCACTGCACTAACTTGTAGCTTTAGATGAACACTTTGCAGAGGTCTCACTACACTAACTTGTAGTTTTAGCTGAACACTGTGAGCAGGACGCACTGCACTAACTTGTAGCTTTAGATGAACACTGTGCAGAGGTCTCACTACACTAACTTGTAGTTTTAGCTGAACACTGTGAGCAGGACGCACTGCACTAACTTGTAGCTTTAGATGGACACTGTGCAGAGGTCTCACTACATTAACTTGTCGTTTTAGCCGAACACTGTGAGCAGGGCGCACTGCACTAACTTGTAGCTTTAGATGAACACTGTGCAGAGGTCTCACTACACTAACTTGTAGTTTTAGCTGAACAGTGTGAGCAGGACGCACTGCACTAACTTGTAGCTTTAGATGAACACTTTGCAGAGGTCTCACTACACTAACTTGTAGTTTTAGCTGAACACTGTGAGCAGGACGCACTGCACTAACTTGTAGCTTTAGATGAACACTGTGCAGAGGTCTCACTACACTAACTTGTAGTTTTAGCTGAACACTGTGAGCAGGACGCACTGCACTAACTTGTAGCTTTAGATGGACACTGTGCAGAGGTCTCACTACATTAACTTGTCGTTTTAGCCGAACACTGTGAGCAGGGCGCACTGCACTAACTTGTAGCTTTAGATGAACACTGTGCAGAGGTCTCACTACATTTACTTGTAGGTTTAGCTGAACACTGTGAGGAGGACGCACCACACTAACTTGTAGTTTTAGCTGAACACTGTGAGCAGAATGCACTGCACTAACTTGTAGCTTTAGATGAACACTGTGCAGAGGTCTCACTACACTAACTTGTAGTTTTAGCTGAACACTGTGAGCAGGACGCACTGCACTAACTTGTAGCTTTAGATGAACACTGTGCAGGGGTCTCACTACACTAACTTGTAGTTTTAGCTGAACACTGTGAGCAGGACGCACTGCACTAACTTGTAGCTTTAGATGAACACTGTGCAGAGGTCTCACTACACTAACTTGTAGTTTTAGCTGAACACTGTGAGCAGGACGCACTGCACTAACTTGTAGCTTTAGATGAACACTGTGCAGAGGTCTCACTACACTAACTTGTAGTTTTAGCTGAACAGTGTGAGCAGGACGCACTGCACTAACTTGTAGCTTTAGATGAACACTTTGCAGAGGTCTCACTACACTAACTTGTAGTTTTAGCTGAACACTGTGAACAGGACGCACTGCACTAACTTGTAGCTTTAGATGAACACTGTGCAGAGGTCTCACTACACTAACTTGTAGTTTTAGCTGAACACTGTGAGCAGGACGCACTGCACTAACTTGTAGCTTTAGATGAACACTGTGCAGAGGTCTCACTACACTAACTTGTAGGTTTAGCTGAACACTGTGAGGAGGACGCACCACACTAACTTGTAGTTTTGGCTGAACACTGTGAGCAGGACACACTGCACTAACTTGTAGCTTTAGATGAACACTGTGCAGAGGTCTCACTACACTAACTTGTAGTTTTAGCTGAACACTGTGAGCAGGACGCACTGCACTAACTTGTAGCTTTAGATGAACACTGTGCAGAGGTGTCACTACACTAACTTGTAGTTTTAGCTGAACAGTGTGAGCAGGACGCACTGCACTAACTTGTAGCTTTAGATGAACACTTTGCAGAGGTCTCACTACACTAACTTGTAGTTTTAGCTGAACACTGTGAGGACGCACTGCACTAACTTGTAGCTTTAGATGAACACTGTGCAAAGGTCTCACTACACTAACTTGTAGGTTTAGCTGAACACTGTGAGGAGGACGCACCACACTAACTTGTAGTTTTGGCTGAACACTGTGAGCAGGACACACTGCACTAACTTGTAGCTTTAGATGAACACTGTGCAGAGGTCTCACTACACTAACTTGTAGTTTTAGCTGAACACTGTGAGCAGGACGCACTGCACTAACTTGTAGCTTTAGATGAACACTGTGCAGAGGTGTCACTACACTAACTTGTAGTTTTAGCTGAACAGTGTGAGCAGGACGCACTGCACTAACTTGTAGCTTTAGATGAACACTTTGCAGAGGTCTCACTACACTAACTTGTAGTTTTAGCTGAACACTGTGAGGACGCACTGCACTAACTTGTAGCTTTAGATGAACACTGTGCAGAGGTCTCACTACACTAACTTGTAGTTTTAGCTGAACACTGTGAGCAGGACGCACTGCACTAACTTGTAGCTTTAGATGGACACTGTGCAGAGGTCTCACTACATTAACTTGTCGTTTTAGCCGAACACTGTGAGCAGGGCGCACTGCACTAACTTGTAGCTTTAGATGAACACTGTGCAGAGGTCTCACTACGCTAACTTGTAGGTTTAGCTGAACACTGTGAGGAGGACGCACCACACTAACTTGTAGTTTTAGCTGAACACTGTGAGTAGGACGCACTGCACTAACTTGTAGCTTTATATGAACACTGTGCAGAGGTCTCACTACACTAACTTGTAGTTTTAGCTGAACACTGTGAGCAGGACGCACTGCACTAACTTGTAGCTTTAGATGAACACTGTGCAGAGGTCTCACTACACTAACTTGTAGTTTTAGCTGAACACTGTGAGCAGGACGCACTGCACTAACTTGTAGCTTTAGATGAACACTGTGCAGAGGTCTCACTACACTAACTTGTAGTTTTAGCTGAACACTGTGAGCAGGACGCACTGCACTAACTTGTAGCTTTAGTTGAACACTGTGCAGAGGTCTCACTACACTAACGTGTAGTTTTAGCTGAACACTGTGAGCAGGACGCACTGCACTAACTTGTAGCTTTAGATGAACACTGTGCAGAGGTCTCACTACATTAACTTGTAGGTTTAGCTGAACACTGTGAGGAGGACGCACCACACTAACTTGTAGTTTTAGCTGAACACTGTGAGCAGAATGCACTGCACTAACTTGTAGCTTTAGATGAACACTGTGCAGAGGTCTCACTACACTAACTTGTAGTTTTAGCTGAACAGTGTGAGCAGGACGCACTGCACTAACTTGTAGCTTTAGATGAACACTTTGCAGAGGTCTCACTACACTAACTTGTAGTTTTAGCTGAACACTGTGAGCAGGACGCACTGCACTAACTTGTAGCTTTAGATGAACACTGTGCAGAGGTCTCACTACACTAACTTGTAGTTTTAGCTGAACACTGTGAGCAGGACGCACTGCACTAACTTGTAGCTTTAGTTGAACACTGTGCAGAGGTCTCACTACACTAAAGTGTAGTTTTAGCTGAACACTGTGAGCAGGACGCACTGCACTAACTTGTAGCTTTAGATGAACACTGTGCAGAGGTCTCATTACACTAACTTGTAGGTTTAGCTGAACACTGTGAGGGGGACGCACCACACTAACTTGTAGTTTTAGCTGAACACTGTGAGCAGGACGCACTGCACTAACTTGTAGCTTTAGATGAACACTTTGCAGAGGTCTCACTACACTAACTTGTAGTTTTAGCTGAACACTGTGAGCAGGACGCACTGCACTAACTTGTAGCTTTAGATGAACACTGTGCAGAGGTCTCACTACACTAACTTGTATTTTTAGCTGAACACTGTGAGCAGGACGCACTGCACTAACTTGTAGCTTTAGATGAACACTGTGCAGGGGTCTCACTACACTAACTTGTAGTTTTAGCTGAACACTGTGAGCAGGACGCACTGCACTAACTTGTAGCTTTAGATGAGCACTGTGCAGAGGTCCCACTACACTAACTTGTAGTTTTAGCTGAACACTGTGAGCAGGACACACTGCACTAACTTGTAGCTTTAGATGAACACTGTGCAGAGGTCTCACTACACTAACTTGTAGTTTTAGCTGAACACTGTGAGCAGGACGCACTGCACTAACTTGTAGCTTTAGATGAACACTGTGCAGAGGTCTCACTACACTAACTTGTAGGTTTAGCTGAACACTGTGAGGAGGACGCACCACACTAACTTGTAGTTTTAGCTGAACACTGTGAGCAGGACGCACTGCAGTAACTTGTAGCTTTAGATGAACACTGTGCAGAGGTCTCACTACACTAACTTGTAGGTTTAGCTGAACACTGTGAGGAGGACGCACCACACTAACTTGTAGTTTTAGCTGAACACTGTGAGCAGGATGCACTGCACTAACTTGTAGCTTTAGATAAACACTGTGCAGAGGTCTCACTACACTAACTTGTAGTTTTAGCTGAACGCTGTGAGCAGGACGCACTGCACTAACTTGTAGCTTTAGATGAACACTTTGCAGAGGTCTCACTACACTAACTTGTAGTTTTAGCTGAACAGTGTGAGCAGGACGCACTGCACTAACTTGTAGCTTTAGATGAACACTTTGCAGAGGTCTCACTACACTAACTTGTAGTTTTAGCTGAACACTGTGAGCAGGACGCACTGCACTAACTTGTAGCTTTAGATGAACACTGTGCAGAGGTCTCACTACACTAACTTGTAGTTTTAGCTGAACACTTTGAGCAGGACGCACTGCACTAACTTGTAGCTTTAGATGAACACTGTGCAGAGGTCTCACCACACTAACTCTTAGTTTTAGATGAACACTGTGAGCAGGACGCACTGCACTAACTTGTAGCTTTAGATGAACACTGTGCAGAGGTCTCACTACACTAACTTGTAGTTTTAGCTGAACACTGTGAGCAGGACGCACTGCACTAACTTGTAGCTTTAGTTGAACACTGTGCAGAGGTCTCACTACACTAACGTGTAGTTTTAGCTGAACACTGTGAGCAGGACGCACTGCACTAACTTGTAGCTTTAGATGAACACTGTGCAGAGGTCTCACTACACTAACTTGTAGGTTTAGCTGAACACTGTGAGGAGGACGCACCACACTAACTTGTAGTTTTAGCTGAACACTGTGAGCAGGACGCACTGCACTAACTTGTAGCTTTAGATGAACACTGTGCAGAGGTCTCACTACACTAACTTGTAGTTTTAGCTGAACACTGTGAGCAGGACGCACTGCACTAACTTGTAGCTTTAGATGAACACTGTGCAGAGGTCTCACTACACTAACTTGTAGTTTTAGCTGAACACTGTGAGCAGGACGCACTGCACTAACTTGTAGCTTTAGATGAACACTGTGCAGGGGTCTCACTACACTAACTTGTAGTTTTAGCTGAACACTGTGAGCAGGACGCACTGCACTAACTTGTAGCTTTAGATGAACACTGTGCAGAGGTCTCACTACACTAACTTGTAGTTTTAGCTGAACACTGTGAGCAGGACGCACTGCACTAACTTGTAGCTTTAGATGAACACTGTGCAGAGGTCTCACTACACTAACTTGTAGTTTTAGCTGAACACTGTGAGCAGGACGCACTGCACTAACTGTAAATAGTCTAGCTGCCTGACTGTGGTACTAATAGGATCAAAAACACCAGCCATTTTCTTCAGGTAGCTGTAAATACTGTAACAAGACAAGCCTGCCTGTCAGTAAGAAGATAACAGGAACGGATCTAGCTAAACTGAATACAGTGTATATATATATATGCAACACCTGGGATGTATATATATACACAATACACTGTAAGTGCAGCTAAACCACTGATTGTCCTGCCTAATCTATCTAACTCAAATGAAATGACACTGTCTCTCTGTCTATCTATCTCTCTTTCAACGCCGGAACACACACTACACAGGGCCGCCGTGCAGGCAGCCTTATATAGTGTGGGGCATGTTCTAAACCCCCTGAGCCATAATTGGCCAAAGCCACCCTGGCTTTGGCCAATTACAGCTCTCTCTACCAACGGCGCTGTGATTGGCCAAGCATGCGGGTCAGAGTGCATGCTTGGCCAATCATCAGCCAGCAATGCACTGCGATGCCGCAGTGAATTATGGGCCGTGACGTGCCACACGAATTTGGCGCGAATGACCCATAACGTTTGGAATTCGGTGAACGACCGAACAGCCAATGTTCGAGTCGAACATGGGTTCGACTCGAACACGAAGCTCATCCCTACTATCTATCACTATTTTGGAGGCCCCACAGTACAAGGACAATAGAAATGCCAACAAAATGACAACATTTTCTAGAGTAAACACCATGAGGTATTTTTAAGAAGCATTGTGAGTCTTTTGAAAACGTTCTTTCCTGACACAGCATGACAGCATATACATATGAGTAGGCTCTGCCCTATTCCAGGAACGGACCATACTATGTAAGTAAGTCTCATCCCTGCAGGGAGCATTCTCTTTTTGTCCTCACTGCTACAGCCAGTTATGCTGCTGCTGAAAGCAGGATTTTTCTTTTCCCTCACCTTGCCGGATTCATCTGGCCAAGCTGCACAGTTTCAAGCCTCTCCTGTGACGAAGCTCCCTGCTGTACAGGCTGTAAATATCCTATATGAGGGAGACCTCTCCCCTCAAGATCCAGGATGAGGTGGGTGATGGCATCTGATCTCTAGGGATTGTGCCTTCATGATGACTTCATGGATATTCATTGGGCTTCCTGTTTGGCCATGAAGCATGCAGGTGGTAAAGCACCACATGGTGCACAAATCCATAGAATTCAGTTACTGCTGCAAGTTTCTTGTTAACTTGCACCACTGAAAGCATATGTCACACATGTGAATTTTTCTGGCTTGTCCATAGTTTCAGTCTGTTTACTATTGCCTCACAGGTTGTGGTTTGTGTCTGCAATACAATGTGTCTGCAATGTGTCTGCAATACTTGTAATGCTGATAGCAGGTGTGCTTTGCTGGGCTGAAGCCTTCCTATTAACTCAGCAAGGCCTGGCCCTACAGGCTTGACTTATTGTCTGCAGGTATCCTGTTAGCTTGCACGACTGAAAGCATATATCACACATGTGAATCTTATTGGCTGTCCATAGTGCCACTCTGTTTACTAATGCTTCACAGGTTGTGGTCTGTGTGGTATTGCTAATGCTTAGGCTGATAACAGGTGGTGCTGAGCCTTTCCTATTAATGCAGGGCCTGGCCCTGCAGGCTGGGCTTACTGTGTATTAATGCTTGGTTGTGATATGGACCTTTTGCAGTACATGTGTCTAAGGTGGGTTTAACCTGGTAGTGCTAATTGTCTAACTATTAACCTGTGCTGCTTGCCTGTGATTGCACTGACTCTACAGTACTAATCACTGCTATGTGTTTATTACTATGCATTTACATGCTGACCTTGATGCTAAAATGAAAGTCAGGATCTGCTTAGTTACATTTCCTTAGTCATTTACCTGTTAGCAATGTGTAATTGCTTCTGTTATTTGTGGTACACCACAGAGGGATATGTGGTTTGTTGCTTGTAGTGGTTACTACTGATGTTTTTAACAAATACTCCCAGGTAGGGATGAGCCGAACACCCCCCTGTTCGGTTCGCACCAGAACATGCGAACGGGAAAAAAAATTGGTCGAACACGCGAACACCGTTAAAGTCTATGGGACACGAACATGAATAATCAAAAGTGCTAATTTTAAAGGCTTATATGCAAGTTATTGTCATAAAAAGTGTTTGGGGACCTGGGTCCTGCCCCAGGGGACATGGATCAATGCAAAAAAAGTTTTAAAAACGGCCGTTTTTTCAGGAGCAGTGATTTTAATAATGCTTAAAGTCAAACAATAAAAGTGTAATATCCCTATAAATTTTGTAGCTGGGGGGTGTCTATAGTATGCCTGTAAAGGGGCGCATGTTTCCTGTGTTTAGAACAGTCTGACAGCAAAATGACATTTCGAAGGAAAAAACCCATTTAAAACTACTTGCGGCTATTAATGAATTGCCTGTCCGACAATACACATAGAAGTTCATTAATAAAAACGGCATGGGAATTCCCCACAGGGGAACCCCGAACCAAAATTTAAAAAAAAAATGACGTGGGGGGTCCCTCTAAATTCCATACCAGGCCCTTCAGGTCTGGTACGGATTTTAAGGGGAACACCGCGTAAAAAAAAATGGCATGGAGTCCCCCCAAAAATCCATACCAGACCATTATCCGAGCACACAACCTTGCAGGCCGCAGGAAAAGAGGGGAGGACGAGAGTGCGCCCCCCCTCCTGAACCGTACCAGGCCACATGCCCTCAACATTGGGGGGGTGCTTTGGGGTAGCCCCCCAAAACACCTTGTCCCCATGTTGATGAGGACAAGGGCCTCATCCCCACAACCCTGGTCGATGGTTGTGGGGGTCTGCAGGCGGGGGGCTTATCGGAATCTGGAAGCCCCCTTTAACAAGGGGACCCCCAGATCCCGGCCCCCCCCCCTGTGTGAAATGGTAAGCATGCCAGCATGGATGCGGAGCGGCCCGGAGAAGAAAATGAAGAAGAGAAGAAGAGAAGAGAAGAAGAAGAGAAGAAGAAGAGAAGAAGAGAAGATGAAGAGAAGAGCGGGAGCCTCCCCCCATGCCATGGGTGCGGAGCGGCCCGAGGAGAAGAAGATAGAAGACGCCGCGGTAAGTTCCCCCTTACCATTTCACACAGGGGGGGGGCGGGATCTGGGGGTCCCCTTGTTAAAGGGAGCTTCCAGATTCCGATAAGCCCCCCGCCCGCAGACCCCCTCAACCACCGGCCAGGGTTGTGGGGATGAGGCCCTTGTCCTCATCAACATGGGACAAGGTGTTTTGGGGGCTACCCCAAAGCACCCTCCCAATGTTGAGGGCATGTGGCCTGGTACGGTTCAGGAGGGGGGGCGCACTCTCGTCCCCCCTCTTTTCCTGCGGCCTGCCAGGTTGCGTGCTCGGATAAGGGTCTGGTATGGATCTTTGGGGGGACCCCACGCCGTTTTTTTTTTTTTTTTGCCGCGGGGTCCCCTTAATACACATACCAGACCTGAAGGGCCTGGTGTGGAATTTAGGGGGACTCCCACATCATTTTTTTTTTAAATTTTGGTTCGGGGTTCCCCTGTGGGGAATTCCCATGCCGTTTTTAACAATGAACTTCTATGTGTATTGTCGGCAATGCAATAGCCGCGAGTAGTTTTAAATGGGTTTTTTCCTTCGAAATGTAATTTTGCTGTCAGACTGTTCTAAACACAGGAAACATGCGCCCCTTTACAGGCATACTATAGCCACCCCCCAGCTACAAAATTTAAAGGGATATTACACTTTTATTGTTTGACTTTAAGCATTATTAAAATCACTTCTCCTGAAAAAACGTTTTTAAAACCTTTTTTTGCATTGATCCATGTCTCCCATAGACTTTTAAAGGGTGTTCCGCGGCATTCGAATTTGCCGCGAACACCCCAAATTGTTCGAACAGCCAACTCGAAGCTCATCCCTACTCCCAGGCATGGCTCCAGTCTTTCAGCTCATCTGTAGGCCAGTAGCAATCAGCCTTCCTAGAGACCATCAACATTCATTAAGGTGAGGACAGGTAAGTATATTCTATATCCTAAAAGAGTTAACATTATGAGCATAATGGATTGTAAATTTCTCCAAGCCCTCAACACCAACACCACATCTCAGGAAGAGGAGAGTCAACTTGCCTCAGCAACAGAGACAGGTCCTCTTTACCCCAGAAGGAACCACTATGTATTTAACTGCCAGAAGAGGCAGACCAAGGAAATCTCTACAATAATCATCGGAGGCGATAGTGGACTGGTGCTAGCTGGTGTGTCAGCCAAAATGCAGGCCAGAGGCAGTGGCAAATGGGCAGAGGCTGAGAAAGCCTATAGTCACTAATGGTTCCATACCAAACCTAATCAAACAGCTGCGTTTATTTAAAGGAAACCTCTACCTCAGAAGCAGTTGGTCAGAGAGTCTTTATCAGACTGGCCAGATGAGTCAGCCTTAGCTTGCTTCTAGGAAGTTGCTATGGCAAGTTGGCATATCAGAAGCAAAAAGTGGATGTTTTAACTCTGTCCAAACTGACTGTGTGGATCTCTATTCAATAATGCTCAGGTACTAAGCTAATCAAACAACTAAGTAATTTAAAGGGCACCTCTGCCTCAAAAGCAGCTGGCCAAACAGGCTTCATCAGATTAGCCAGGGGTGCCATTCTGCCAGCAGAAAAGCAATATCCTTTGTAGAGGCCCTGGTACAGTGAATAGATCTGTAGATGAAGGTTCATACTACTATTAAGTAGTGTTTTGTGACCTGTGTTTGAGCTCACTTCGGTAGCCTGATGCCGCGTACACACGAGCAGACTTTCCGGCAAACTTTTCCGGCGTACCGGAGTCCGTCGGACAATTCGATCGTGTGTGGGCTTTCAGCGGACTATACTATTTTTTCTCAAAATTTTGCCGGACTTAGATTTGAAACATGTTTGAAATCTATCCGACGGACTCGAGTTCGGTTGAAAAGTCCGCTCGTCTGTATGCTAGTTCGACGGACAAAAAGCCACGCTAGGGCAGCTAATGGCTACTGGCTATGAACTTCCTTGTTTTAGTCCGGTCGTATGTCATCACGTACAAATTTGTCGGACTTTGGTTGATTGTGTGTAGGCAAGTCCGTTCATTCAGAAAGTCTGTCGTAAAGTCCGTCAAAGTCTGCCAGGCAAAGTTTGCCGTAAAGTCCGCTCGTGTGTACGCGGCATGACTGTCAGGATCTCAGACAAGATTAAAGCAGAGTTCTGACTAGTGATAAACTCTCTATGATGGCTGATCCTAGAGTGAAAATGAAGTAGCCAGTAATGCAGTTCAGCCACTGTGGATACAAGACTGTATGCTGTTTCTCTGGTAGTCCGTTGTGGTTAGTTATCCCTTATGGCTCATCCCACAAGTAACACATACCGCTTTTAAGTCAGAGTGGTTACTGTTCAAGTCAGATCTGGTGATATCTAGAAGGGGGATTAATCCCTTATGTTAATCGCCAATGACCAGAGGATAGCCAAAAGGCAAAGTAACGAAGATTGAATGACAGGTTAAACCTGGGAAAACTATATAGGATAATAAAGAATCAATAATCATCTTTATATGTCTGCCTAAACCCAAGTCTACCCAAGTCGCCCAGTAGGGTCGGCTGACAGAATTTTATGTAAATTTGAGCTTTAGGATCTGTGGGTCCTGTGCTTAAGGAAGCCATTGGAATTTTCATTCCTCTCCTCCAACTCATTGCATTCCCTCCATGACGCATTAGAACAGAAGGGTTATGACTGCATGTTCTTTAGTCAAAAGTAAGATTTGGTTAACAAGCAGAAGGATTAGGATTCAAAACTGCATATGGCACTGTTGCAATCAATCTCTCCAGCCATCAGTAAGGCTTGGCTTCCACAAATCATACCCCATGATTTCCAAGGAGTACCATTCATAGAGGTGGGAGTTCAAATCGCAGCGACATCAAAGTAGTCCCTGCTCTACTTTGATCCCACTTTGATGCAACTTGGGCCATGGCCATCAAGAATACACAAGCATTGCTTGTGTATTCTTGATGGCCATGGCCATAAAGCACAAGCAAGTCTCATAAAAGTCACAGCAAAATCGCACAACTTTTAGTTTGCAATAGTGGAAACCTAGCCTAAGATTATAGATTGTCTTTAGACCTAGCAGGTGTGTGTTTACCGTATACACACTTCGAGACATCCATGCTCCTGCAAGTACCTTCATTTGGCCATTTGAGAGTTTACTACAAGTTCATCTGGCAGACTTTTGCCTTTCCACAAACTCCGGGCATTTCCCAGGATATTAGGTCCAGTAGTGGCTGCCTTGTGGGAGCAAGGACTTCTGGTGAGCCTTGTTTGGGCAACAGCCTGGCGGAATGGTCCTGGAAAAAAGTTCTAGTTCAGACTCTGATCGAATTGGGAGGAGCCATTATCAAGAGACCAACTAGTCTCATTACAGCAATTACCTGCCTGGAAGCAGTTCTGAATCTCTGAAGAATACAGTAGAGTTACCCTCAGAGAGAGCAATAGTATAAGTATCTCACTTGAACAAATTATAGCTCTTTCCCATTGGTTGCATCCCACGGTCGCAAAAGGGTAAAGAATACGGATGAGCCGAACACCCCCCCCGGTTCAGTTCGCACCAGAACCTGCGAACAGACCAAAACTTCGCAGGAACGTTAGAACCCCATTGAAGTCTATGGGACTCGAACGTTCGAAATCAAAAGTGCTAATTTTAAAGGCTAATTTGCATGGTATTGTCCTAAAAAGGGTTTGGGGACCCGGGTCCTGCCTCAGAGGACATGTATCAATGCAAAAAAAAGTTTTAAGAACTGACGTTTTTTCGGGAGCAGTGATTTTAATGATGCTTAAAATGAAAAAAAAATTAAATATTCCTTAAAATATCGTACCTGGGGGGTGTCTAGGGTATGCCTGTAAAGTGGCGCATGTTTCCCGTGCTTAGAACAGTCCCTGAAAAACAGGACATTTTTAAAGGAATAAAAGTCATTTAAAAATGCTTATGGCTTTAATGTAATGTCGGGTCCCGGTAACATGGATGAAAATCAGTGAGACAAACAGCATGGGTACCCCCCCCAGTCGATTACCAGGCCCTTTGGGTCTTGTATGGATATTAAGGGGAACCCCGCACCCAAATTAAAAAAAAGGAAAGGCGTGGGGCCCACAGGCCCTCTGAACAGCAGTATACAGGCAGTGCAAACAAGACAGGGACTGTAGGTTTGATGTTAAGTAGAATCTGTTTGTAATTTTGAACTGGTACATTTTTAAAGTGTTTAGCTCCAGCCAAAAAATCTATTTTAAGCTTTTTGGAAAATGTAGGGAAGGGTTATCACCCCTGTGACATTTGTTTTGCTGTCTGTGCTCTTCTTCAGAAGATTTCACCTCACTTTCTGTCCCAATGACAAATGTTTTTTGAAAATTTGGTGTTTTTAGTGAAACAAGGATTGGTGATAAAGCATCAGTGGAAATGAGAAACGTTTTTCCCATATTAACTCTTACAGGAGAGAATTTCCCTTCCTAGGGGTAGATTTCATCTCACTTCCTGTTGTCTCCTTCCGTTTGCAAGTAGGAGTCGTTTGTAAGTTGGATGTTTGAAAAGAGGGGCCTGCCCTATATACTCTGCAGAAATTGGGGCCTTAGGTGTTGGTGTTGCCACAACACTGTAAGCCCTGACAGGGCCCTGCTGTGAAATATTATATCAAGAATTGTAATTACATGCACCTGTTGAACAGGGGCAGAAAAACTGGGCCTTTGGTGGTGGTGGTGCTGGTGCCACAACACTGTAATGCCCCGTACACACGGTCGGATTTCCCAATGGAAAATGTCCCATCGGAGCGTGTTGTCGGACATTCCGACCGTGTGTGGGCTCCATCGGACATTTTCCATCGGATTTTCCGACACACAAAGTTTGAGAGCAGGCTATAAAATTTACCGACAACAAAATCCGATCACGTCAATTCCGACCGTGTGTGGCCTGTTCTGACGCACAAAGTGCCACGCATGCTCAGAAGAAATTCCGAGACGGAACAGCTCGGTCTGGTAAACTTAGCATTCGCAATGGATACAGCACTTTCGTCACGCTGCAATGTTAAAAATGGTTTAATACAGCACACTCTCTTCTTCTTTATAATGTGAGAAGAATGAAGTAGTTTTGTTGCTCATATTAACACAGACTTCTCACAAACTTCTTTCTTTACTATTTATCGGGATTCCCTCAATATATTTTGATTTGTCACATCTGACATTATTTTTGTGTTGTATTTTTTTTTTGTTTTAAGGCAGATTATTTTTTTTTTTGTTTGTATTTTTTTCAAGGCTGATCTTTGTTTTATTGTATTTTTATTTTTACTCAAGAATATTTTTGTGTGTGTTTTGTGTGTCAAGTTACCACAACACCATTGATATGTTGTTATATTTAATCTGTAGGAGATTGTTTGGTGTTGTTGTCACATTGTACTTTAGAAATGTACCTGAATCATCACCAACAAACTGTCCTTTTTGGATGAAAACACATAGGAGAGTATAATTTTCACAAAAAAATCATTTA
Source organism: Lithobates septentrionalis (assembly GCA_037952835.1). Taxonomy (NCBI): domain Eukaryota; kingdom Metazoa; phylum Chordata; class Amphibia; order Anura; family Ranidae; genus Lithobates; species Lithobates septentrionalis. Next base: position 5,728,663 of record JBBDGP010000748.1, on the reverse strand, counting down.
TTAAGGGCTCACAACTAAACAAAGAGGGTGGCAATGCTGGAGAAACAGCAGAAATGGGTGAAGCCTTGGACCCCCAGGGCACACATCAACTATTTTCAAGCAAAATTGGTGGCCTGAGGAGTCCTTATCTAAGGGAGTGCAGTCTGGTCCAGAAGTCCCAGAGATCCGGAAAGTAGCAGATGACATCTGTGTCCCCAGGCTGTGGTCATACAAGAGACTGCATCTTTGGCCAGACCAGACTGAACCCAGGGCCATCACTCTCTGGTCTTCCTTCCACGCTTCCTTTCATGCTGTGGCTCTGGTGGTGGAGTTGTGGCAGCAGGAGGAGGATGGTCCAACTCAATCACGTCAGTCTTGGTTGTGATTTCGCCACTCACCCCCTTAGTTAGGACTTTATAAATAAGTTGCTCACACATGAGACGTTGACCCTCCTGCATGCCCTACAGTTTTGTGGCAGCCATGCAGGCAAAGGCCTCTTCAGGAGTGGGTACGGCTCGGAGGGATGCAGAAGCCTCCTGAATAGGGATGAGCTTCGTGTTCGAGTCGAACCCATGTTCGACTCGAACATCGGCTGTTCGACCGTCCGTCGAATTGCGAACGTTATGGGCCGTTCGCGCCAAATTCGTGTGGCGCGTCACGGCCCATAATTCACTGCGGCATCGCAGTGCATTGCTGGCTGATGATTGGCCAAGCATGCACTATGACCCGCATGCTTGGCCAATCACAGCGCCGTCAGTAGAGAGAGCTGTAATTGGCCAAAGCCAGGGTGGCTTTGGCCAATTATGGCTCAGGGGATTTAGTACACGCCCCACACTATATAAGGCCGCCTGCACGGCGGCCCTGTGTAGTGTGTTCCGGTGTGCTGATAGAGAGAGAGACAGACAGTGTCATTTGATTTGAGTTAGATAGATTAGGCTAGATCTGTTCCTGCTATTTACATTTAGTGCAGTGCGTCCTGCTCACAGTGTTCAGCTAGATCCGTTCCTGCTATTTACATTTAGTGCAGTCAGTGCGTCCTGCTCACAGTGTTCAGCTAGATCCGTTCCTGCTATTTACATTTAGTGCAGTGCATCCTGCTCACAGTGTTCAGCTAGATCTGTTCCTGCTATTTACATTTAGTGCAGTGCGTCCTGCTCACAGTGTTCAGCTAGATCCGTTCCTGCTATTTACATTTAGTGCAGTGCGTCCTGCTCACAGTGTTCAGCTAGATCTGTTCCTGCTATTTACATTTAGTGCAGTGCGTCCTGCTCACAGTGTTCAGCTAGATCTGTTCCTGCTATTTACATTTAGTGCAGTGCGTCCTGCTCACAGTGTTCAGCTAGATCCGTTCCTGCTATTTACATTTAGTGCAGTCAGTGCGTCCTGCTCACAGTGTTCAGCTAGATCTGTTCCTGCTATTTACATTTAGTGCAGTGCGTCCTGCTCACAGTGTTCAGCTAGATCTGTTCCTGCTATTTACATTTAGTGCAGTGCGTCCTGCTCACAGTGTTCAGCTAGATCCGTTCCTGCTATTTACATTTAGTGCAGTGCGTCCTGCTCACAGTGTTCAGCTAGATCTGTTCCTGCTATTTACATTTAGTGCAGTGCGTCCTGCTCACAGTGTTCAGCTAGATCCGTTCCTGCTATTTACATTTAGTGCAGTCAGTGCGTCCTGCTCACAGTGTTCAGCTAGATCCGTTCCTGCTATTTACATTTAGTGCAGTGCGTCCTGCTCACAGTGTTCAGCTAGATCTGTTCCTGCTATTTACATTTAGTGCAGTGCGTCCTGCTCACAGTGTTCAGCTAGATCTGTTCCTGCTATTTACATTTAGTGCAGTGCGTCCTGCTCAGTGTTCAGCTAGATCCGTTCCTGCTATTTACATTTAGTGCAGTGCGTCCTGCTCACAGTGTTCAGCTAGATCTGTTCCTGCTATTTACATTTAGTGCAGTGCGTCCTGCTCACAGTGTTCAGCTAGATCTGTTCCTGCTATTTACATTTAGTGCAGTGCGTCCTGCTCACAGTGTTCAGCTAGATCCGTTCCTGCTATTTACATTTAGTGCAGTGCGTCCTGCTCACAGTGTTCAGCTAGATCTGTTCCTGCTATTTACATTTAGTGCAGTGCGTCCTGCTCACAGTGTTCAGCTAGATCCGTTCCTGCTATTTACATTTAGTGCAGTCAGTGCGTCCTGCTCCCAGTGTTCAGCTAGATCCGTTCCTGCTATTTACATTTAGTGCAGTCAGTGCGTCCTGCTCACAGTGTTCAGCTAGATCTGTTCCTGCTATTTACATTTAGTGCAGTCAGTGCGTCCTGCTCACAGTGTTCAGCTAGATCCGTTCCTGCTATTTACATTTAGTGCAGTGCGTCCTGCTCACAGTGTTCAGCTAGATCTGTTCCTGCTATTTACATTTAGTGCAGTGCGTCCTGCTCACAGTGTTCAGCTAGATCTGTTCCTGCTATTTACATTTAGTGCAGTGCGTCCTGCTCACAGTGTTCAGCTAGATCCGTTCCTGCTATTTACATTTAGTGCAGTGCGTCCTGCTCACAGTGTTCAGCTAGATCTGTTCCTGCTATTTACATTTAGTGCAGTGCGTCCTGCTCACAGTGTTCAGCTAGATCCGTTCCTGCTATTTACATTTAGTGCAGTCAGTGCGTCCTGCTCACAGTGTTCAGCTAGATCCGTTCCTGCTATTTACATTTAGTGCAGTCAGTGCGTCCTGCTCACAGTGTTCAGCTAGATCTGTTCCTGCTATTTACATTTAGTGCAGTCAGTGCGTCCTGCTCACAGTGCTCAGCTAGATCCGTTCCTGCTATTTACATTTAGTGCAGTCAGTGCGTCCTGCTCACAGTGTTCAGCTAGATCTGTTCCTGCTATTTACATTTAGTGCAGTCAGTGCGTCCTGCTCACAGTGTTCAGCTAGATCCGTTCCTGCTATTTACATTTAGTGCAGTGCGTCCTGCTCACAGTGTTCAGCTAGATCCGTTCCTGCTATTTACATTTAGTGCAGTCAGTGCGTCCTGCTCACAGTGTTCAGCTAGATCCGTTCCTGATATTTACATTTAGTGCAGTCAGTGCGTCCTGCTCACAGTGTTCAGCTAGATCCGTTCCTGCTATTTACATTTAGTGCAGTGCGTCCTGCTCACAGTGTTCAGCTAGATCCGTTCCTGTTATCTTCCTACTGACAGGCAGGCTTGTCTGGTTACAGTATATAAAGCTACCTGAAGAAAATTACAGGTGTTCTATCCCAGCTTAGTGCAGCTACAGGCCATTAGTATGTCTGGAAGGCCAAGAAGGAGAGGCAGACAGTCACAAGCCAATAAGAGAGGGCAAGCAGGCTCTGTGTCTAGTGCTGGTCGTGGAGACGGTGCATCCTCATCAGCACGTGGCCATGGGACACACTTGGCCTTTTTTTCGGCAGCTGGCCGTGTTGAGCCGCAACATGCGGAAGACTTGGTCGAGTGGATGACCAAGCCGTCCTCATCCTCCTCATCCTCTCTCACCCATGCCCAGGGTGCTTTGTCTGGCAAAGCAGCGGCCTCTTCCCTCAGCTCAATGTCATCAGTGACTCCTTCCCTAGCTCCACCATGTCCTCCTGAGGATTCCCTCGAACTGTTTGACCACAGTGTTGGGTACATGCTCCAGGAGGATGCCCAGCGTTTGGAAGGCTCTGATGATGATACTGAGCTCGATGAAGGCAGTAACATGAGCACGGACAGAGGGGGTGCCCAAGAAGGACAGCAATCTGGCAGTCATGCTCCCCCTGCTGCAGCATACTGCCAGGTTTGCTCCAGTGATGAGGAGGGAGGGGATGATGAGGTCACTGACTCAACGTGGGTGCCTGATAGGAGAGAGGAGGAGGAGGAGGAGGAGGAGGAGGCGGCACATCACCAACGAGGCAGGATGCCCTCCAGGGGCCAGCCTAAGGGCAGCACATTGACTGCATCACACCCCAAAGCTCCACATGTGCAGGGCGCTGCAGTCTCTGTGCGTTATTCAAAAAGTTCTTTGGTGTGGGCCTTTTTTGAGACGAGTGCATCAGATCGCACCGCTGCTATTTGCAACATATGTCTCAAGCGTATCTCGCGTGGCCAAAACATCTCCCGCTTGGGTACCACATGCTTGACCAGACATATGTTGACCTGCCATGCAGTTCGTTGGCAAGCATATCTAAAAGACCCACACCAAAGAACAAAGAGGATCTCTCCTTGCTCCTCATCAGCTGAGATTTCCAATCCCACTAGACCTTCAGTCCTCTCTGAGACCTGCAGTGAGAGGAATGAAGGTGTAGAATTAGGTGTGTCACAGCCAAGTACTTGTGGGCAATCTGCTTTTGGTACACCGACGTCAGATTGTACCAGGCAAATTTCCCTGCCCCAGCTGCTGCACCGCCGAAAGAAGTTTGCTCCCAGCCATCCACATGCCCAGCGGTTGAATGCTAGCTTGGCAAAATTGCTAGCACTTCAACTGCTGCCTTTTCAGTTGGTAGACTCTGCCCCCTTCCGTGAGTTTGTGGAATGTGCGGTTCCTCAGTGGCAGGTACCCAAACGCCACTTTTTCTCACGGAAGGCGATTCCGGCTCTCTACCGGCATGTGGAAGGCAATGTCCATGCCTCGCTGGACAGGGCGGTCAGCGGTAAGGTGCATATTACCGCTGACTCATGGTCCAGCAGGCATGGACAGGGACGTTACTTAAGTTTCACGGCGCATTGGGTGACTCTGCTGGCAGCTGGGAAGGATGCAGGACAAGGTGCAGTAGTGTTGGAGGTTGTTCCGCCACCACGCCTCCAAAATGCTGATTGTGACACACCTCTCTCCTCCACCCCCTCCTCTTCTTCTTCCTCCAAGGCCTCTTCCTCGGAACCAGCGGTGGTCCGTAGGCGTTCAAGGGGCTGCGCAAGTACGCAGGCCAAAAGATGCCATGCGGTGCTTGAGCTGGTGTGCTTGGGGGACAGGAGCCACACTGGGGCAGAGGTTCTGTCAGCTCTGCAGGGGCAGGTTCAGAGGTGGTTGACGCCATGCCAACTTAAGGCAGGAATAGTGGTTTGCGACAATGGCACCAACCTCCTCTCTGCCCTCCGACAGGGACAACTGACCCATGTGCCCTGTTTGGCTCATGTCCTTAACTTGGTGGTGCAGCGGTTCTTGGGCAGGTACCCGGGCTTACAGGATGTCCTGAGGCAGGCCAGGAAAGTCTGTGTGCATTTCCGCCGGTCATATAATGCCAGTGCTCGGCTGACGGACCTCCAAAAGGAGTTTAACCTGCCCAAGAACCGCCTAATCTGTGACATGCCCACCAGGTGGAACTCAACGTTGGCCATGCTGCAGCGGCTGCACACGCAGCAGAGGGCCATCAATGAGTACCTGTGCGACTATGGCACCAGGACAGGGTCAGGGGACCTTGGTTTTTTTTCCCCACGCCAGTGGGCCATGATCAGGGATGCATGCACTGTCCTGTCACCATTCGAGGAGGCCACGAGGATGGTGAGCACTGACAGTGCATGCATCAGTGACACTGTCCCCCTTGTCCACCTGTTGGAGCACACGCTGCGTGGAATAATGGACAGGGCACTTGAGGCAGAACAGAAGCAGGAAGAGGAGGACTTCCTTAGCTCTCAAGGCCCCCTTTATCCAGACAGTGTTCCTGCGTGCCCGCCGATCACACAGGAAGAGGAGGAGGAGGAGGAGGAGGAGGAGGAAGATTGTGTCAGTATGGAGGTGGAGCCTGGCACTCAGCATCAGCAGTCTTTAAGGGATCAGTCCCAAGGAACACATGGACTTGTACGTGGCTGGGAGGAGGTGGCTGCGGACGTTGTTGTCCTTAGTGACCCAGAGGACTCCGGACCGAATGCCTCAGCAAACCTACGCTGCATGGCCTCCCTGATCCTGCAAAGCCTGCGTAAGGATCCTCGTATTCGTGGTATCAAGGAGAAGGACCAATACTGGCTGGCAACCCTCCTTGATCCACGTTACAAGGGTAAGGTTGCGGACCTTATCTTGCCATCGCAGAGGGAGCAGAGGATGAAACATCTTCGGGAGGCCTTGCAGAAAGGTCTGTGCAACGCGTTCCCAGAGACTGGGATGTTACAAACTCCTGTTTCTGGACAACGTGTTGCTGAGGCTTCGGTCAGTCAAAGAAGGAGCGGTGGAGAAGGTGGCCGTCTGACCGATGCGTTCAGACAATTTTTTGGTCCGCAGCCCCAAGGTATGATCGGTTCCAGCAACCATCGCCAGCGTCTGTTTTACATGGTGCAGGAATACCTAGGGGCAAGATCAGACTTGGACACCTTTCCCACCGAAAATCCTCTGGGTTACTGGGTCTTGAGGATGGATCACTGGCCAGAGCTTGCACAGTATGCAATTGAGCTACTGGCCTGTCCTGCATCCAGCGCTTTCGGAACGCACATTCAGTGCTGCTGGAGGCGTGGTAACCGATCACAGGGTGCGTCTGTCCACTGACTCGGTCGATCGGCTGACCTTCATAAAAATGAATCAGTCTTGGATCACCACCAGCTACCAAGCACCTGATGCTGATGTAACTGAATAATTTTTTTCAGATCCCTTCAAAGACTGCCTATGCTGATGCTGAGTGACTATCCCTGAGTAATTATCCTCTTCCTCCTCAATCATCACGCTGATAGCTTGTAAGAACATTTTTGGTTCTGGGCGCCACCACCAGTGCCTAAGGCACAATTTTTCAGCCCCTGTTTAACAGGGGCGTGTAATTACAATTTTTTTTTTTTTTTTTTTTTTTTTTTTTTTTTAATCAATAATTTTTATTAATTTTCACATAGTATACATTGTACAATTGAACATTGTACGTCGTGCAACGACGTAAAAGTGGACAATGCATTGAAAACAGCTCCACCTTGGGTAGAGTAAAACTTTGTCCATACACATTGAATTAATGCATTGAGTACATAATAATCAGTATCTCTAGCATCGGTATATTGTAGTCATTGTTGATCCACTTCACTAGTGTGACACCCCAAGTGGGATCTCTAGAGTCACAGGAGTGAAGTGGACCATCTGTGTCAATGCATTCCAAGGAAAGAAGAAAAAAAGAAAAAAAGAAATGTTCTGGAAGGTTATTAGTTGAAAATATACATGTAACATACTCTATTTATAGTATTGCTCGGTCAAGAGGAAAGGATTTTAATGTAGCAGCTTAGATGGGGATTGCGCAGACTCTAGTCCAGGTGGTCCATGGTTGCCAGCTGGATTGTATTTTTTTATATTGGTTTGTGTCAGAAGCAGATGTGTGCTCATAACTGTAGTGTAGTGATACCAAGTCTACGACTTGGGTTAGGGTTAAGGGTGTGTCTGATTTCCAATGTCTAGCTATGTTAAGTTTAGCTGCCATCAGGATGTGGGTGGTCACTATTCTAAAGGGGTGAGGAAGATCCTCAATAGTAAGATTCAGGATCGCAAGTGCTGGGGAGGGGGGAGTTGTGATGTGTGTGATGTTTGAGATTAGCTGGAAGATACTATCCCAGTACTTTTTAAGAAGGTGGCATGACCAAAAGATATGGAGAAGATCCCCTGGGGAAGAGTTACATCTCCAGCAGATATTGGGGACTTGAGGATTGATGGACGTGATTCTGGCTGGGGTCATGTACCAACGCAGAGAGATTTTTTGCGCCAGTTCCCAAAGGGCTGCGCATTTCGTGGCCTTGTATGTGGACTTGAGTGCTTGATGCCATTGATTGTCTGTGAATTCGTGATTCAGATCTGTTTCCCATTTCTTGTGAGGCTTTAGTTTAGTGAAGGTATGTTTTTGGTGTATGGAGTTGTAGAAGTATGAGATTCCTCTGAGATTTGTGTTAGGGTTGGTGAGATAATCCCAAGTCTTGGGGTGGATGTTGTACAGAGGAAGGGGGACCGTTTTGAGGCAATGTTGTATACGGAGGTAGGTGAAATGTTCAGATGTGGGTATTTTATATTCAGATTGCAATTGGGAGAATGGTTTGAGGGAGTTATCTTGTAGTAGATGTTGTAGGGGCCCTACGCCTTTGTGTGTCCATGAGGTTACTGGTATTTCAGGTGCTATATGTTTCAAGGAGGCCAGAGGGATGTGTGTTTGTGGTTCATGGGGGGTATGGTTCATTGAGATGGATAATTTTTTCCAGGCTTGCGCTGATGCTTTAATAGTTGGGGATAGGGATTTTGGGATCGGTGAGCCCAGGGGGATGCTCAGTAGCCAGGTTTTCAGGTCTGTTCTTGTAATTGAGGAGCATTCAATTTGCCCCCATAGGGTAGTTGGAGTTGGATGGAACCAGCAGGGTAGTTGGGCCAGAATGGCTGCTACATGGTAGTCTTCAAAATCTATAGAGCTCGTGCCCCCCACTTGTTTGTGTTTAGTCAGTTGTTGATGGGCACACCTGGGACGTTTACCGTTCCACAGGAGTTTGTTGTATATTGTGCGTAAGGATCTAAAAAAAGTAGCAGGTAGTGGAATTGGTAGGGTTCTGAAATAATAAAGTATTTGGGGTAGGCAGACCATTTTAAAGGCCGCAAGCCTTCCCGTCCAAGATAGCTCTTGTTTTGCTATTTGTTGCGACGTTTGCTGTATAGTCTGGAGTAGTGGGGGGAAATTGCTTGAATAGAGGTTGTTAGTGTTTCTTGGGAGTTTAATGCCCAGGTAGGCAATATCAGTGTCTGCCCATACAAAAGGATATTGTAGTTGTAGGAGATTTTTTATGGTGGCGTTTAAATTTATGTCTAGGATGCAGGATTTGGATGTGTTCACCTTGTAGTAGGAGATCGAGCTAAACCACTGGAGCATATGGTGAACCTCAGCCAGGGAAACAGTCGGGTCGGTTAGGATAAGGATGATGTCATCCGCAAATAAGCTGATCTTATGGTGCGTAGTTCCAATGTGTAAGCCCGAGATGCTGGGATGAGAACGGATACTTTCTGCTAGGGGCTCCATGAGCATATTAAATATGAGGGGAGATAGAGGGCAGCCTTGACGGGTGCCATTAGTTATGGGGAATGGGCAGGAGAGCATGCCCTCTGTGTAAACTTGAGCTTCGGGGTTGGAGTATAGTGCCATGATGGCTCTAAGAATCAGACCCTGGAATCCAAACTTTTGGAGTACCTTTTCTAGGTAGGTCCAGTGTACCCTATCGAACGCCTTCTCTGCATCCAAGGATAGGAGCAGAGAAGGCGTTCCGGTGGATTCAGCATGGTGGATCAGGTTTATCATCCGTCTGGTGGCGTCAGATGATTGTCTACCTTTTGTGAACCCTGTCTGGTCCTGATGTATAAGGGTGGGCATAATTTTAATCAATCTTGTTGCTATGGTTTTTGCGTAAATTTTTAGGTCGAGATTAAGTAGGGATATTGGGCGGAAATTTTGAGGTATATTCGACTGTTTCCCTGGTTTCGGCAATGTTATTACCAACGCGTTCAAGTATTCTTTAGAGAAAGCAGAAGAGGAGGCAACGTGGTTGTATAATTCCGTTAAGTACGGGGTCAAATGGGGTGAGAATTGCTTGTAGTATTCCCCAGTTAATCCGTCAGGGCCTGGGGCTTTGCCACTAGGTAGTGAGGTAATAGTCTTCTTTATTTCTATTTCTGTGAAGGGGGCATTTAAGTTATTCAGTTGGTCTATCGTCAGTGAGGGTAGCTTGACTTTTCTGAGAAAGTGGTCAATGTCGTCTGGGGTGGGTTGGGGAGTGAGCGGGTCTTGTTTTAGATTATATAAGTCTTCATAGTAGGCACTGAAGGCATTGGCTATGTCTTGGGGGTTGCTCAGCAGGGTTTTGGTATGGGGGTGGATAAGTTGAGAGATTTTGGCTTTGGTTCGTCTGCCTTTTAGTCTTTGTGCTAGTTTCTTCCCTGCTTTGTTAGAGGTAGAATACGATGTAGCCTTAAATTTTTTCTGGAGGAATTCATAAGAGTGAAGGAGTAGTGATCTAAGTTCCTGTCTAAGGGTCAATAAGTGATTTGTCAGTTGGTCTCGGGTGTCAGATTTGTGTCTCGATTCTAGGGTTGCTATTTGGGTTGTTAGTTCGTTTATACGTTGCGTCCTCTTTTTCTTATGGTGGGAACTTAATTTAATTAACATGCCTCTCATGTATGCTTTGTGCGCACTCCACACCACGGCAGGGTCGGGCACCGAGCCTTTGTTTAGTGAAAAGAAATCGATTATTTGTTCTGCAATAGATGGCGCATATTGATTGTGTTGAATGATGTGGTTGTTTACTCGCCATATAAATGTATTTTTTTGTAAGTTAGAGTCTTGGATCGTGATAGAGATTGGGGCATGGTCCGACCATGTCGTGGTGTGAATTGTGGAGGCAGATACATTTTGTAGAATAAACTTATCGGTTAAGAACAGGTCTATTCTTGAATAGGAGCGATGCCTGGAAGAAAAAAAAGTATAGTCTCGCTCGGAGCCGTGGTGACAGCGCCAAACGTCGTAGAGGTCTTGAGAGGAGATGAATCTTTTCAGAGGTGAGACTCTTCTGATTGCCGATGATGTTGAGTCGATGGATATTTCAGGGACGAGATTAAAGTCTCCACATAATATTAGGTGACCTTTTTGGATATGTTTGGCTTTACGCAGGACCTTGTGAAGGAATTTAGTTTGGCCAGAGTTCGGGGCATAGAGGTTGATTATGGTGTAGGTCACCTTGTTGATTTTGCAAGTAAGTATGAGATAACGGCCTTCGGGGTCTTTTTCGAGATCTAAAAGTAGGAAGTCCAGTGAGTCTCTGATTGCAATCATGACCCCTCTTGTTTTAGTTGAATGGGTGGCGTGGAACATCTGGGGATAGCGGTTGTTCTTGCATAGGGGTGTATCATTTGTGAGCAGATGTGTTTCCTGGACACAAAGGACGTCGCTGTGCAGATCTGTAGCGGATCTCCACAGTGAGTGTCTCTTGGCAGGATGATTGAGGCCGTTGGTATTTAAGGAGAGTATAGTAAATGGCATTTTGTATCCGTGGGGGTGTTGGGTGTTGAGTGCAACACTTACGGTTCGTTGCTGGAGGATGAGTCCGATGGCAGGTGGGGTCGGCTGCTTCAATCCTGAGGCGAAAGTCCGATTGCAGATGTGTTGAGGCACTGGTATAGGGATGGTGATGCTTTTGCTTGCAGGTGAGTCTAGGAGCTAGAGCGCAGTGGTGTTCCAGTGGCAATCCAAGGGTCTGAAATAGAGGTGGACTAGAGTGCTGCGGATAGAGCAATACGTCAGTAACCAATAGAGGGATGCATTGACAGAATACTGGTATAAAGTATGGTAACTAGTGGTAAAGGAACTCGGGTTTTCGGTTCGCAGTTGCTGGATATGATATTGCTGTATAGTTCAGCTAGCGCGAAGATTAGAGGGGGTGTTGGACACCGTTAAATCCTCTACGTGGGGGTAAACAGAGTCAGTATCATCGGAGGTAAGAGTTAAGGTGTCGGACTGTCAGAGCTCAGGGGATCTGTGAGATGAGTTGTCGGCCATTGTTGTGGAGATGCGAGCATCCTCAGGTGAGAAGATGATTTTGTTGTCTGCGAGGAGGTAGGGCATCGTTGGTTAGTGTGGTAGGGGTAGCCATATCAGGGATTATGCTCCAGGAGTGGAGAAGCTTTAGGCCTTTATCTAGGTCTCCTATTGCGTGCGTCTGGCCATTGCGGACAACAAGGATGGTAGCTGGGTGGCGCCATTTGTATGGTACTTTGTGGTTCTGCAGACCTTTGGTTATCGGGTTCAGTTGCCGTCGCAGTTGGAGGGTGTACTTGGACAGGTCAGGGAAAAGCTGAATCCCAGTATAGGGGCTGGGTAGTGGAGATTTTGCTCTAAGGCCCATAAGGAGCTTTTCTTTGGTGTGATAGAAGTGAACCCTCATCAATACATCTCTAGGGACTGAGGCTGCCAGGTGGGACGGTTTGGCAATTCTGTGTATCCTGTCAATAATGGCGTCTCTGGGGGAAGCTTCAGGTATCACTAGATGTATTAATTCTTTCGCGTAGCGTGGTAAGTCCACCGGGAGTATGGACTCCGGGACTCCCCTCAGTTTAATATTGTTCCTGCGTGACCTGTCTTCTAAATCCGCCATTTTGGCGCGCATCCATGCCTGTTCCTCCCTGATAGTGTCATAGGAATCAATCACTTCATTTACTGTGGAAGTACAGGCCTGTATTCCTCTCTCAGCATTAGTTATTCTGTCATCTAGCTTGTGGATGTCAGAGGTGACTCTGTGGAACATGGATGAAAGATCATTCATGAGGGAGGATTGAAGGGACAGAAGCATGTCCTTCAGAGTAGTGTCCATGACTGGCTGCCCTGATGTGGGGAAGGAGGCCATGGAGGAGTGCAGGGCCTGGTCTATGGAGAAGGGGATGGGAGCCTGGGCCTCAATTAGCTGGCGCTGTGTGTGCAGCGCCAGTGTATCTAGCCTCATCCGAGCTTTTGCTGGGCTGCTGGGGAGAGGGTCACTCTCTGGGGCTTGGTACTTGTCAGGAATCGTACCTGTGGAGTGCTGTGCGTCCTGGAGATCATCCGGGAGGTCCGTGTATGGTTCGGGCGGCGCGGCCTGGTCGGCGCCATCTTGGGAGTCCCAGCCCGCCGGCTTGTAGGCGAATTCTGTTAGTTTTTGGGGCTTGTGCTCCGTAAATCTTTTCCTGGATGGCTGCATCTGTGTCTCCTGAGTGCCTGGAGCGAGGATGGGTGCGGATGGAGTAGTGATGTGGGCCGATTACGCTGGATTGTGTCCCCTGGCTGCTGAGCTATTCAGTTAAGCGTCCATCTTCAGCTCCGGTTGGCCACGCCCCCGTGTAATTACAATTTTTGATGTAATACTTTGCAGCAGGGCTCGTTCCTGCATTCCAACTAGAGTGTCTGTGAGGGGTTGCAGTGTTGTGGCACCAGCACCAGTGCCTAAGGCCCAATTTTTCTGCCCCTGTCTAACAGGGGCGTGTAATTACAATTTTTGATGCAATACTTTGCAGCAGGGCTCGTTCCTGCGTTCCAACTAGAGTGTCTGTGAGGGGTTGCAATGTTGTGGCACCAGCACCAGTGCCTAAGGCCTAATTTTTCAGCTCCTGTTCAACAGGGGCATGTAATTACAATTCTTGATCTAATATTTCACAGCAGGGCCCTGTGAGGGCTTACAGTGTTGTGGCCACAGCAACACCTAAGGCCCAAATTTCTGCTGAGTATATAGGGCAGGACCCTACTTTCAAACATCTAACTTACAAACGACTCCTACTTGCAAACGGAAGGAGACAACAGGAAGTGAGATGAAATCTACCCCTAGGAAGGGAAATTCTCTCCTGTAAGAGTTAATATGGGAAAACAATTTCTCCTTTCCACTGATGCTTTCCAATCCTTGTTCCACAAAAAAACCCACATTTTCAAAAAACATTTTTCATTGGGACAAAAAAGTGAGGTGAAATCTTCTGAAGAGGAGGAAAAACAGCAAAACAAATGTCACAGGGGTGATAACCCTTCCCTATGTTTTCCAAAAAGCTTAAAAAAGATTTTTTGGCTGGAGCTAAACACGTTAAAAATGTACCCGTTCAAAATTACAAAGAGATTCTACTTAACAACAAACCTACAGTCCCTGTCTTGTTTGCACCGCCTGTATACTGCTGTTCAGAGTATATAGGGCCTTTCCTTATTTTAATTTGGGTGCGGGGTTCCCCTTAATATCCATACAGGACCCAAAGGGCCTGGTAATGGACTGGGGGGGTACCCATGCCGTTTGTCTCACTGATTTTCATCCATATTGCCATGACCCGACATGACATTAAACCCGCAAGCAGTTTTAAATGAGATTTTTTCCTTTAAAAATGACATTTGGTGCAGGGACTGTTCTAAACATGAGAAACACGCGTCACTTTACAGGCATACTATAGACACCCCCCAGGTACGATATTTAAAGGAATATTTCACTTTTTTTTTTTACTTTAAGCATCATTAAAATCACTGCTCCCGAAAAAACGGCCGTTTTTAAAAGTTTTTTTTGCATTGATACATGTCCCCTGGGGTAGGACCCGGGTCCCCAAACCCTTTTTCGGACAATACCATGCAAATTAGCCTTTAAAATGAGCACTTTTGATTTCGAACGTTCGAGTCCCATAGATGTCAATGGGGTTCTAACGTTTGTGCGAACTTTCGGTCCGTTCGCGGGTTCTGGTGCGAACTGAACCGGGGGGTGTTCGGCTCATCCCTAGTCAGGAGTCTGCACCGGAATTTCGAGGTACGTCGATCGAAAGATCAGCTCAGGAAGCGGTGGTCGGACCTCAAATTACGAGAACATGAGCAGTACAGAAAAATCCGGAGAGTGCTGCAAAAAAGTAAGTAGTTGTGCTGTGTTCCTCTTCTTTATGTTTATTACATTCGTGCTGCTCCATGTGCTTTTCTTAAAAGTGTACATTTTAAAATGGCAACTTTCATGTTCATGGACACATTATTCGTTCGTATCAAAAAGTTTTCTTTCAGCCTATAAAACACCATTGTTTTGGCCATATGCATTTGGCCACATTTTTTACGCCCTACTTGTATGAAACTAATTTGGTTGTGTAGATGGCTTTGTTACTAGAATGAAATGCAAACTAGATTCTGTGTAAGGAGAGGACACTGAGCAGCTGTTTTCACATCTGGACACTTGAGCACTAGTGTGGGACACCAGAACACCATTTTTATTAGGGGGGCCACACAGGTGTTCCAGTGTATACTATAGGGGGTCTCCATCTGTGAAGCTTGTACTAAACAGGTAAAGTATTGCAGCTTGACAAAGGACACTGAAAATGCTACATTTTGGAACTCTGCCAAAATTGACAATTGTACCCCACTTCCAAGCAATGTTGCATATTTTTAGTTCTGCCATCAAATATCTGTGTGCTAAGTATAGCATTTTTGTTTTACATAGGGGAGAAAAGACTCGGAGGACACCCCTCATCCGAGGAGACCACAGACCCCCCACCTCTGGAAGAAGGGGAAATACCCCCAACACAAGAAGAGCAGGAGGAAGAAGATGTGGTGGAACTAGTCACCACAACAGGTGAGTGTCTGCGACCACAGGCTCAGGTAAGAGATGGATGCCGGCATATTTTTGATACCTGTTTTTGTTTGGTTTCTCTCTTTTTAGGTGATCGTGATGTTGTGGATCCAGATCATTTCACATCAGAAAGTGCACAGATCCTGATCGGGGAGATCAGGGGGTGTAATTTAGCTTTGGAAAACCTCCAGAAAAACATCAATGATGTTATTAAAAAAAATAAGAACATCATTGATGTTTTGGGGAGAGTTTAAAACCCCTCCAAATCACTTTCTTCTTTTGTGTGCTAAAAAGTTCAAAATGTTTTAGCGATTTTTAGAAAAGCAAAATTTGGAGGATGCACACAGTGTGCCAACATGTGCTATCTGCCATCACAGGAGATCAATGTAGGCGTTTTGGGGGTGTAACCCCTTCCTCAATAATAAAGTAGCTGAGAGGAAGGGGTTTCTCCCCCAAAACACGTCCCTTGATCCCCCCGTGATGGCAGCTAGCACATGTTGACATTGGCAAATTTGTGTGCATCTTCCAAATTTGGCTTTTCCTGGGGTGACTTCACCCCATCTGAACGCAATATCAAACACAGTTCCTAAATACTATGTCTGATATTGCCTTCAAGTTCTACCAAATGTGAACTTTTGTAAGTTCAAGATTTGTGTCTTTCTTGTTGGTTTTACACATGCCTGTTTTATCTTAAATGGACATTTCTTTTTTTGATAATGCCACCACAAAAATTGTTATACAACAAACATGTTGGTTTGTTTTAAAAACCTTTTCTAAATGCACATTTGATTGTGCAGGTATTAAAAAGATTGTTAATCAAGAATGTGTGGATTATTGTCTCAACGCTACAACACTTTTGTGGTGATGTAATTGGTGTTTTCTGTGAAAATGGGGGTTATTTCCTAAGGGCAAATCCTCGTTGCACTACAAGTGCAGTTTCAGTGCAGTTTCAAGTGCACTTGTAGTGCAAAGTGTCTTTGCCTTTAGTAAATAGCACCCAACAGTGCTTTGTATAAGGTTACACAATATCGCCATTTTCAGGACTCCCCACATTTCTGTCAGGGTCAGCTAAAACAAACACAAGCAGTAAATGTCACCAAAGATTTGCTTTTTTTGTTTTTTATTTGATAAAGGCTTCACAAATTGTCTGTCATATTGATGCCCCCCCTACCCGCAAAGAACTCAAGGTATCTTAACCGGACATCACGGGCACTCAGGGAGGGCAAGCCAGGAAGGCCACTTTCAAGCGCCGTCAGGGTTGTTTCATTTATAATTCCGGCCTCAGGCCCAACTGAGCCAGCATAGTTGGCCGAATGTTGCCGTAAAAAGTTATGTAGAACACAGCACGCCAGGATTATATGATTAAGTTTATACTCCGCCATATGGATGGGTGTAAGAAATAGGCGGAACCGGCTGGCCATGATTCCAAATTTGTTCTCCACCACTCTTCTGGCTCTGGCCAGCCGGTAATTGAAAACCCTCTGTTCCGGGGTGAGGGTCCTCATCAGGAATGGCCGCATAAGATGGTCCCCCAGTGCAAATGCTTCATCCGCAACGAAGACGAATGGGAGTCCTTCCACATTCTCTTCTGGAGGTGGCAAGTCCAAGCTGCCATTCTGGAGACGCCTGTAAAACTCCGTCTGGGCGATGACTCCACCATCGGACATCCGGCCATTCTTCCACGCGTCCACATACAGGAAGTCGTAATTAGCCGACACCACCGCCAACATCACAATTAGGGATGAGCATCGTGTTCGAGTCGAACCCATGTTCGACTCGAACATTGGCTGTTCGGTCGTTCGCCGAATTCCAAACGTTATGGGTCATTCGCGCCAAATTCGTGTGGCGCGTCACGGCCCATAATTCACTGCGGCATCGCAGTGCATTGCTGCCTGATGATTGGCCAAGCATGCACTATGACTGCAGGCTTGGCCAATCACAGCGCCGTCGGTAGAGAGAGCTGTAATTGGCCAAAGCCAGGGTGGCTTTGGCCAATTATGGCTCAGGGGGTTTAGAACACGCCCCACACTATATAAGGCCGCCTGCACGGCGGCCCTGTGTAGTGTGTGTTCCGGCGTTGAAAGAGCTAGATAGACAGAGAGACAGTGTCATTTCATTTGAGTTAGATAGATTAGGCAGGACAATCAGTGAGCTGCACTTACAGTGTATTGTGTATATATTTATATATGCATCCCAGGTGTTGCATATATATATATATATATATACATATATATATATATATATATATATATATACATTGTATTCAGTTTAGTTAGATCCGTTCCTGTTATCTTCTTACTGACAGGCAGGCTTGTCTTGTTACAGTATTTAAAGCTACCTGAAGAAAATTGCTGGTGTTCTTTTGATCCTATTAGTACCACAGTCAGGCAGCTAAACTATTTACAGTTAGTGCAGTGCATCCTGCTCACAGTATTCAGCTAAAACTACAAGTTAGTGTAGTGAGACCTCTGCACAGTGTTCATCTAAAGCTACAAGTTAGTGCAGTGCGTCCTGCTCACAGTGTTCAGCTAAAACTACAAGTTAGTGTAGTGAGACCTCTGCACAGTGTTCATAAAGCTACAAGTTAGTGCAGTGCGTCCTGCTCACAGTGTTCAGCTAAAACTACAAGTTAGTGTGGTGCGTCCTCCTCACAGTGTTCAGCTAAACCTACAAGTTAGTGTAGTGCGTCCTGCTCACAGTGTTCAGCTAAAACTACAAGTTAGTGTAGTGAGACCTCTGCACAGTGTTCATCTAAAGCTACAAGTTAGTGCAGTGTGTCCTGCTCAGTGTTCAGCTAAAACTACAAGTTAGTGTGGTGCGTCCTCCTCAGTGTTCAGCTAAAACTACAAGTTAGTGTAGTGCGTCCTGCTCACAGTGTTCAGCTAAAACTACAAGTTAGTGTAGTGAGACCTCTGCACAGTGTTCATCTAAAGCTACAAGTTAATGCAGTGCGTCCTGCTCACAGTGTTCAGCTAAAACTACAAGTTAGTGTAGTGAGACCTCTGCACAATGTTCATCTAAAGCTACAAGTTAGTGCAGTGCGTCCTGCTCACAGTGTTCAGCTAAAACTATAAGTTAGTGTGGTGCGTCCTCCTCACAGTGTTCAGCTAAACCTACAAGTTAGTGTAGTGCGTCCTGCTCACAGTGTTCAGCTAAAACTACAAGTTAGTGTGGTGCGTCCTGCTCACAGTGTTCAGCTAAAACTACAAGTTAGTGCAGTGCATCCTGCTCACAGTGTTCAGCTAAAAGTACAAGTTAGTGTAGTGAGACCTCTGCACAGTGTTCATCTAAAGCTACAGGTTAGTGCAGTGCGTCCTGCTCACAGTGTTCAGCTAAAACTACAAGTTAGTGTGGTGCGTCCTGCTCACAGTGTTCAGCTAAAACTACAAGTTAGTGTGGTGCGTCCTCCTCACAGTGTTCAGCTAAACCTACAAGTTATTTTTTGCGAGCTCTGCACAGTGTTCAGCTAAAGCTACCTGTAGAAGGTTGGTGGTGCTCTCATACTACAGGCAGGCAGTTGATTTTGCTAGCTGCAGAATCAGTGTATATATATATATATATATATATATATATATATATATATATATATATATATATATATATATATATATATATATATATCCCAGCTTAGTGCAGTTACAGGCCATTAGTATGTCTGGAAGGCCAAGAAGGAGAGGAAGACAGTCACAAGCCAATAAGAGAGGGCAAGCAGGCTCTGTGTCTAGTGCTGGTCGTGGAGACGGAGCATTCTCATCAGCACGTGGCCGTGGGACACGCTTGGCCTTTTTTTCGGCAGCTGGCCGTGTTGAGCCGCAACATGCGGAAGACTTGGTCGAGTGGATGACCAAGCCGTCCTCATCCTCCTCATCCTCTCTTACCCATGCTCAGGGTACTTTGTCTGGCAAAGCAGCGGCCTCTTCCCTCGGCTCAATGTCATCAGTGACTCCTTCCCTAGCCCCACCATGTCCTCCTGAGGAGTCCCTCGAACTGTTTGACCACAGTGTTGGGTACATGCTCCAGGAGGATGCCCAGCATTTGGAAGGCTCTGATGATGATACTGAGCTCAATGAAGGCAGTAACATGAGCACGGACAGAGAGGGTGCCCAAGAAGGACAGCAATCTGGCAATCATGCTTCCCTTGCTGCAGCATACTGCCAGGTTTGCTCCAGTGATGAGGAGGGAGGGGATGATGAGGTCACTGACTCAACGTGGGTGCCTGATAGGAGAGAGGAGGAGGAGGAGGAGGAGGAGGCGGCACATCACCAACGAGGCAGGATGCCGTCCAGGGGCCAGCCTAAGGGCAGCACATTGACTGCATCACACCCCAAAGCTCCACATGTGCAGGGCGCTGCAGTCTCTGCGCATTATTCAAAAAGTTCTTTGATGTAGGCCTTTTTTGAGACGAGTGCATCAGATCGCACCGCTGCAATTTGCAACATATGTCTCAAGCGTATCTCGCGTGGCCAAAACATCTCCCGCTTGGGTACCACATGCTTGACCAGACATATGTTGACCTGCCATGCAGTTCGTTGGCAAGCGTATCTAAAAGACCCACACCAAAGAACAAAGAGGACCTCTCCTTGCTCCTCATCAGCTGAGATCTCCAGCCCCACTATACCTTCAGTCCTCTCTGAGACCTGCAGTGAGAGGAATGAAGGTGTAGAATTAGGTGTGTCACAGCCAAGTACTTGTGGTAAATCTGCTTTTGGTACACCGACGTCAGATTGTACCAGGCAAATTTCCCTGCCCCAGCTGCTGCACCGCCGAAAGAAGTTTGCTCCCAGCCATCCACATGCCCAGCGGTTGAATGCTAGCTTGGCAAAATTGCTAGCACTTCAACTGCTGCCTTTTCAGTTGGTAGACTCTGCCCCCTTCCCTGAGTTTGTGGAATGTGCGGTTCCTCAGTGGCAGGTACCCAAACGCCACTTTTTCTCAAAGAAGGCGATTCCGGTTCTCTACCGGCATGTGGAAGGCAATGTCCATGCCTCGCTGGACAGGGCGGTTAGCGGTAAGGTGCATAATACTGCTGACTCATGGTCCAGCAGGCATGGACAGGGACGTTACCTAAGTTTCACGGCGCATTGGGTGACTCTGCTGGCAGCTGGGAAGGATGCAGGACAAGGTGCAGTAGTGTTGGAGGTTGTTCCGCCACCACGCCTCCAAAATGCCACTACTAATGATTGTGACACACCTCTCTCCTCCACCCCCTCTTCTTCTTCCTCCATGGCCTCTTCCTGTGCTTTTTCCTCGGAACCAGCGGTGCTCCGTAGCCGTTCAAGGGGCTACGCAAGTACGCAGGCCAAAAGATGCCATGCGGTGCTTGAGCTGGTGTGCTTGGGGGACAGAAGCCACACTGGGGCAGAGGTTCTGTCAGCTCTGCAGGGGCAGGTTCAGAGGTGGTTGACGCCACGCCAACTTAAGGCAGGAATGGTGGTTTGGGACAATGGCACCAACCTCCTCTCTGCCCTCCGACAGGGACAAATGACCCATGTGCCCTGTTTGGCTCACATCCTTAACTTGGTGGTGCAGCGGTTCTTGCGCAGGTACCCGGGCTTACAGGATGTCCTGAGGCAGGCCACGAAAGTCTGTGTGCATTTCCACAGGTCATATAATGCCAGTGCTCGGCTGGCAGACCTCCAAAAGGAGTTTAACCTGCCCAAGAACCGCCTAATCTGTGACATGCCCACCAGGTGGAACTCAACGTTGGCCATGCTGCAGCGGCTGTACACGCAGCAGAGGGCCATCAATGAGTACCTGTGCGACTATGGCACAAGGACAGGGTCAGGGGAGCTTGTTTTTTTTTCCCCACGCCAGTGGGCCATGATCAGGGATGCATGCACTGTCCTGTCACCATTTGAGGAGGCCACGAGGATGGTGAGCAGTGACAGTGCATGCATCAGTGACACTGTCCCCCTTGTCCACCTGTTGGAGCACACGCTGCGTGGAATAATGGACAGGGCACTTGAGGCAGCACAGAGGCAGGAAGAGGAGGACTTCCTTAGCTCTCAAGGCCCCCTTTATCCAGACAGTGTTCCTGCGTGCCCGCCGATCACACAGGAAGAGGAGGAGGAGGAGGAGGAAGATTGTGTCAGTATGGAGGTGGAGCCTGGCACTCAGCATCAGCAGCAGTCTTTAAGGTATCAGTCCCAAGAAACACATGGACTTGTACGTGGCTGGGAGGAGGTGGCTGCGGACCATGTCATCCTTAGTGACCCAGAGGACTCCGGACCGAATGCCTCAGCAAACCTACGCTGCATGGCCTCCCTGATCCTGCAAAGCCTGCGTAAGGATCCTTGTATTCGTGGTATCAAGGAGAAGGACCAATACTGGCTGGCAACCCTCCTTGATCCACCTTACAAGGGTAAGGTTGCGGACCTTTTCTTGCCATCGCAGAGGGAGCAGAGGATGAAACATCTTCGGGAGGCCTTGCAGAATGGTCTGTGCAACGTGTTCCCAGAGACTGGGAGGTTACAAACTCCTGTTTCTGGACAACGTGTTGCTGAGGCTTCGGTCAGTCAAAGAAGGAGCGGTGGAGAAGGTGGCCGTCTGACCGATGCATTCAGACAATTTTTTGGTCCGCAGCCCCAAAGTATGATCGGTTCCAGCAACCATCGCCAGCGTCTGTTTTACATGGTGCAGGAATACCTAGGGGCAAGATCTGACTTGGACACCTTTCCCACCGAAAATCCTCTGGGTTACTGGTTCTTGAGGATGGATCACTGGCCAGAGCTTGCACAGTATGCAATTGAGTTACTGGCCTGTCCTGCATCCAGCGTTCTTTCGGAATGCACATTCAGTGCTGCTGGAGGCTTTGTAACCGATCACAGGGTGCGTCTGTCCACTGACTCGGTCGATCGACTGACCTTCATAAAAATGAATCAGTCTTGGATCACCACCAGCTACCAAGCACCTGATGCTGATGTAACCGAATATTTTTTTTTGAAATCTCAGATCCCTTCAAAGACTGCCTATGCTGATGCTGAGTGACTATCCCTGAGTAATTATCCTCTTCCTCCTCAATGATCACGCTTGTAAGAACATTTTTGGTTCTGGGCGCCACCACCAGTGCCTAAGGCCCAATTTTTCAGCCCCTGTTCAACAGGGGCGTGTAATTGCAATTTTTGATGCAATACTTTGCAGCAGGGCTCGTTTCTGCGTTCCAACTAGAGTATCTGTGAGGGGTTGCAGTGTTTTGGCACCACCACCACCACCAAAGGCCCAATTTTTCTGCCCTTGTTCAACAGGGGCATGTAATTACAATTCTTGATCTAATATTTGACAGCAGGGCCCATTTCTGCACCCACCAAGAGCAAGTGAGGACTTACAGTGTTGTGGCACCAGCACCACCACCAGCACCAAAGGCCCAATTTTTCAGCCCCTGTTCAACAGGGGCATGTAATTACAATTCTTGATCTAATATTTCACAGCAGGGCCCTGTGAGGGCTTACAGTGTTGTGGCCACAACAACACCTAAGGCCCAAATTTCTGCTGAGTATATAGGGCAGGCCCCTACTTTCAAACATCTAACTTACAAATGACTCCTACTTGCAAAGGGAAGGAGAGAACAGGAAGTGAGATGAAATCTACCCCTAGGAAGGGAAATTCTCTCCTGTAAGAGCTAATATGGGAAAAACATTTCTCCTTTCCACTGATGCTTTCCAATCCTTGTTCCACAAAAACCACCAAATTTTCAAAAAACATTTTTCATTGGGACAAAATGTGAGGTGAAATCTTCTGAAGAGGAGGACAGACAGCAAAACAAATGTCACAGGGGTGATAACCCTTCCCTATGTTTTCCAAAAAGCTTAAAAAAGATTTTTTGGCTGGAACGAAACACGTTAAAAATGTACCCGTTCAAAATTACAAACAGATTCTACTTAACAACAAACCTACAGTCCCTGTCTTGTTTGCACCAGCTGTATACTGCTGTTCAGAGTATATAGGGCCTGGTGGCCCCACACCTTTCCTTATTTTAATTTGGGTGCGGGGTTCCCCTTAATATCCATACAAGACCCAAAGAGCCTGGTAATAGATTGGGGGGTACCCATGCCATTTTTCTCACTGATTTTCATCCATATTGCCAGGACCCGACATTACATTAAACCCGCAAGCAGTTTTAAATGAGATTTTTTCCTTTTAAAAATGACATTTTGTGCAGGGACTGTTCTAAACACGGGAAACATGCGCCACTTTACAGGCATACTATAGACACCCCCCCCCCCCCCCCAGGTACGATATTTAAAGGAATATTTCACTTTTTTTTTTTTACTTTAAGCATCATTAAAATCACTGCTCCACGGATGTTTTTAAAAGGTTTTTTTTGCATTGATACATGTCCCCTGGGGCAGGACCCGGGTCCCCAAACCCTTTTTAGGACAATACCATGCAAATTAGCCTTTAAAAAGAGCACTTTTGATTTTGAAACGTTCGAGTCCCATAGACGTCAATGGGGTTCTAACATTCGTGCAAATTTTCGGTCCGTTCGCAGGTTCTGGTGCGAACCGAACCGGGGGGTGTTCGGCTCATCCCTAATCACAATACTATTGAACCCTTGTAATTATAATAGTACAACCCAAGTTGGGTGGTGGGACGATGTGGACGTGTTTCCCATCAATTGCCCCTCCGCAGTTAGGAAAGTCCCACCACTGGGCAAAGTGGGAGGCCACAGTCTGCCATTCCTGTGGCATGGAAGGAAACTGTTGAGGAAAACAAAAAAAACTTTGTATTTTTGCACATAAACATGAAAAGCAGATTAGACACAAACATTCTTTGCCAACATCCAGATAACATTTATTAAGGGGAATTTTACAACATCAAAGTATAAGGTACACCTATCATATTCCCCCTCCCCCCCTCTCATGGGCCATTTCTCACATTATAGGGGGGGGATCTTGGACAGGTAACCCTCTTCACTTCATTGAGAGATGAATGCCTAAATACAGGGTATTACTTGGAACAGCCCCTCCTTAGTTACACCATTGGCAGCCCACTGGATAGGTAAGAAGTTCCATATTACAAAAATATATATACACACTGTACACATTTGAGCACATTTGGACATTCTGCTATTACCTATCAAGATAATAGGATACAAAAACTTTAAACAGTACCATTTGAAAGTATACAGGCAGTCCCTTGCACTACATGCTTTGGGGAATTCATCCATAAATCTGACCACTAAAGAGATGGGTATAGTGTGTATGGGTTTGGCAAAGTCAGCAGATAGATGATTGAGGATAGATAGAGAATTGGTATCAGCTGACATAGCAGTTGGGGGGAGTTAGGGTTAATAAAAATGATTTGGGGACACTACAAAAAAAAGCCTCTGGCACTCTGCCTGAATTTAAAGCACAAATCAAATTTCTAAACATTTTAGGGGGTGTTTGGGGTAAAGCACTACTATGGAGCTGACAAAATACATTGTTAAGTGACTACATGAGGTGAATATAGGGCCAGGAGACCATGCTGGGGAGGTAAGTGAAGGCAAATATGTATGAAGGACTAAAAAAATAATTACATAAAAATCCAGCATGCATGAGAACAAAGGGGACATTCACAGCATATTACAATCATGGTAATTAGGGAATAAGGAAAGAAATACAATATATTAGCAAACATTCAATACAATAAAATGTGATTTAAAAGGATAAACATCTTACCTTAATATACTCCTTCTGCAGGACCTGGATAATGGCAGAACAGGTCTCTGGGATAATGATCCCCAGAGCCTGGGGGGAGATGCCTGTCGAGAACTTCAAGTCCTGCAGGTTTCTCCCTGTCACCAATTACCGCAGGGTAGCGACCAGCCTCTGCTCCAGAGTGATGGCTTGCCTCATACAGGTATCCTGCCTGCTGATATAGGGGGTCAGCGAAGCCAACAAACGGTGAAATATGGGGTCCGTCATCCTGAGAATGTTCCTGAAATCATCAGGATTATTCTCACGGATCTCACGGAGCAAAGGCATATGACAGAACTGGTCACGCTGAAGCAACCAATTCTTGGTCCATGAACTCCTCCCCACCCTGTTCATGGACTGGACTTGTGTCAAGGTCAGGACCCCAACACCAAGCCCCCGCACAGCACGAACTCTACGAGGAGTACGTATACGCAACATGGCTAGAAAACGGTCGGCTGCTCAGAATGAAGTAACAGAACGCACTGAAGAACAGCAAGGCCTGTGAAGAGCGACCTGAAAAACAGCAACGAGCGGGCAGGATCGCACAGAAAACTCCGATACGAACTGACTGCACGCACTGAAGAGCAGATACAAACCCACAAGCACAAACTGAACCGCAGAAAACGATCTGAAAGCCACGAGTCTGAAAAAGCGTGAATCGTCTCTCACCAAACTTTTACTAACAGGAGATTAGCAAAAGGAGCCCAAAGGGTGCCGCGCTTGGTTCTGAACTGGCTTTTTCTAGTCTCATCGTACGTGGTTGACGTCACCACGTTGTTGGCGATCGGAAATTCTTTGTTCGACCGTGTGTACGCAAAACAAGTTTGAGCCAACATCCGACGGAAAAAATCCTAGGATTTTGTTGTCGGAATGTCCGATCAATGTCCGACCATGTGTACGGGGCATAAGTCCTCACAGTTACTCTTGGTGGGCGCAGAAACAGGCCCTGCTGTGAAATATTAGATCAAGAATTGTAATTACATGTCCCTGTTGAACAGGGGCAGAAAATTTGGGCCTTAGGCACTGGTGTCTCAACATTGCAACCACTCACAAATACTCTAGTTGGAGCGCAGGAACGAGCCCTGCTGCAAAGTATTGCATCAAAAATTGTGATTACACGCCCCTGTTAAACAGGGGCTGAAAAATTGGGCCTTAGCCACTGGTGGCGGCACCCAGAACCAAAAATATTCAAGCTATCAGCATGATCATTGAGGAGGAAGAGGATAGTCACTCAGCATAACAGGATAGTCACTCAGCATCAGCATAGGGAGTCTTGAAGGAATCTGACATTTCAAAAAAAATTATTCAGTTACATCAGCATCAGGTGCTTGGTATCTGTTGGTGATCCAAGACTGATTAATTTTTATGAAGGTCAGTCGATCGACCGAGTCGGTGTACAGGCGCACCCTGTGATCGGTTACAAAGCCTCCAGCAGCACTGAATGTGCATTCTGAAAGAACGCTGGATGCAGGACAGGCCAGTAGCTCAATTGCATACTGTGCAAGCTCTGGCCAGTGATCCATCCTCAAGACCCAGTAACCCAGAGGATTTTCGGTGAGAAAGGTGTCCAAGTCAGATCTTGCCCCTAGGTATTCCTGCACCATGTAAAACAGACGCTGGCGATGGTTGCTGGAACCGATCATACCTTGGGGCTGCGGACTAAAAAATTGTCCGAACGCATCGGTCAGATGGCCACCTTC
Source organism: Lithobates septentrionalis (assembly GCA_037952835.1). NCBI lineage: Eukaryota > Metazoa > Chordata > Amphibia > Anura > Ranidae > Lithobates > Lithobates septentrionalis. Next base: position 5,702,311 of record JBBDGP010000748.1, on the reverse strand, counting down.
TCCGCCACTCCGTCTTTGACTGACCGAAGCCTCAGCAACACGTTGTCCAGGAACAGGAGTTTGTATCCTCCCAGTCTCTGGGAACGCATTACACAGACCTTTCTGCAAGGCCTCCCGAAGATGTTTCATCATTTGCTCCCTCTGCGACGGCAAGATAAGGTCCGCAAGCTTACCCTTGTAACGTGGATCAAGGAGGGTTGCCAGCCAGCAATGATCCCTCTCCTTGATACCACGAATACGAGGATCCTTCCGCAGGCTTTGCAGGATTAGAGAGGCCATGCGGCATAGGTTTGCTGAGGCATTTGGTCCGGAGTCCTCTGGGTCACTAAGGACGACATGATCCGCAGCCACCTCCTCCCAGCCACGTACAAGTCCATGGGTTTCTTGAGATGTAAATGATCCCTTAAAGACTGCTGCTGATGCTGAGTGCCAGGCTCCACCTCCATGCTGACACAATCCTCCTCCTCCTCTTCCTGTGTAATCGGCAGGCACGCAGGAACACTGTCTGGATAAAGGGGGCCTTGAGAGGTAAGGAAGTCCTCCTCTTCCTCCCTCTGTTCTGCCTCAAGTTCCCTGTCCATTATTCCACGCAGTGTGTGCTCCAACACTTGGACAAGAGGTACAGTCACTGATGTATGCACTGTCACTGCTCACCATCCTCGTGGCCTCCTCAAATGGTGACAGGACAGCGCATGCATCCCTGATCATAGCCCACTGGTGTGGGTAAAAAAACCAAGGTCCCCTCACCCTGTCCTGGTGCCATAGTTGCATAGGTACTCATTGATGGCCCTCTGCTGCGTGTGCAGCCGCTGCAGAATGGCTAACGTTGAGTTCCACCTGGTGGGCATGTCACAGATTAGGCGGTTCTTGGGCAGGTTAAATTCCTTTTGGAGGTCAGCCAGCCGAGTACTGGCATTATATGACCTGTGGAAATGCACACAGACTTTCCTGGCCTGCCTCAGGACATCCTGTAAGCACGGGTACCTGCCCAAGAACCACTGCACCACCAAGTTAAGGACATGAGCCAAACAGGGCACATGGGTCAGTTGTCCCTGTCGGAGGGCGGAGAGGAGGTTGGTGCCATTGTCACAAACCACCATACCTGCCTTAAGCTGGCGTTGCGTCAACCACCTCTGAACCTGCCCCTGCAGAGCTGACAGAATCTCTGCCCCAGTGTTGCTCTTGTCCCCCAAGCACACCAGCTCAAGCACCGCATGGCATCTTTTGGCCTGCGTACTTGCGTAGCCCCTTGAACGCCTACGGAGCACCGCTGGTTCTGAGGACAAAGCACAGGAAGAGGCCATGGAGGAAGAAGAAGAGGGGGTGGAGGAGAGAGGTGTGTCAGAATCACCAGTAGTAGCATTTTGGAGGCGTGGTGACGGAACAACCTCCAACACTACTGCACCTTGTCCTGCATCCTTCCCAGCTGCCAGCAGAGTCACCCAATGTGCCGTGAAACTTAGGTATTGTCCCTGTCCATGCCTGCTGGACCATGAGTCAGCGGTAATATGCACCTTACCGCTGACCGCCCACCAGCAGCTGGGGCAGGGAAATTTGCCTGGTACAATCTGTATAGCTACCTGATACAATTTGCCTGGTACAATCTTACCAGTGAAGCCAAGACATCGCCTTCCACATGCCAGTAGTGAGCTGGAATCGCCTTCTGTGAGAAAAAGTGGCGTTTGGGAACCTGCCACTGAGGAACCGCACATTCCACAAATTCACGGAAGGGGGCAGAGTCTACCAACTGAAAAGGTAGCAGTTGAAGTACTAACAATTTTGCCAAGCTAGCATTCAACCGCTGGGCATGTGGATGGTTGGGAGTGAACTTCTTTCTGCGGTGCAGCAGCTGGAGCAGGGAAATTTGCCTGGTACAATTTGACGCCGGTGTACAGATAGCAGATTGCCCACAAGTACTTGGCTGTGACACACCTATATCTACACCTTCATTCCTCTCAGTGCAGGTCTCAGAGAGAACTGAAGATATAGTGGGGTTGGAGATCCCAGCTGATGAGGAGCAAGGAGAGGTCCTCTTTGTTCTTTGGTGTGGGTCTTTTAGGTACGCTTGCCAATGAACTGCATGGCAGGTCAACATATGTCTGGTCAAGCATGTGGTGCCCAAGCGGGTGATGTTTTGGCCACGCGAGATACGCTTGAGACATATGTTTCATATAGCAGCGGTGCGATCTGATGCACTCCTCTCAAAAAAGGCCCACACCAAAGAACTTTTGGAATAACGCGCAGAGACAGCAGCGCCCTGCACATGCGGAGCTCTGCGGTGTGATGCAGTCAGTGTGCTGCCCTTAAGCTGGCCCCTGGAGGGCATCCTGCCTCATTGGTGATGTGCCTCCTCCTTCTCTCTCCTATAAGGCACCCACGTGGTGTCAGTGACCTCATCATCCCCTCCCTCCTCATCACTGGAGCAAACCTGGCAGTATGCTGCAGCAGGGGGAACATGGCTGCCAGATTGCTGTCCTTCTTGGGCACCCCCTCTCTCTGGGCTCACATTACTGCCTTCCTCTAGCTGGGTACCATCATTGGAGCCTTCAAAATGCTGGACATCCTCCTGGAGCATGTACCCAACACTGTGGTCAAACAATTTGGGGGACTCCTCAGGAAACATGGTGGGGCTAGGGAAGGAGTGACTGATGCCGTTGAGCCGAGGGAAGAGGCCGCATTGGCAGCTGCTTTGCCAAAGTACCCTGAGCCTGGGTGAGAGAGGATGAGGAGGATGAGGACGGCTTGGTCATCCACTTGACCAAGTCTTCTGCATGTTGCGGCTCAACACGGCCAGCTGCCGAAAAAAAGGCCAAGCTTGTCCCACGGCTACGTGCTGATGAGGATGCACGGTGTCCATGACAGCACCTTTGCCTCTAGACACAGAGTCCGCTTGCCCTCTTTTATTGGCTTGTGACGGTCTGCCTCTCCTTGTTGGCCTTCCAGACATACTAATGGCCTGCAGTGAGATGTAGCTGCACAAAACTGGGATGTGTGTGTATATATATATATATATATATATATATATATATATATATATATATATATATATATATACTGATTATACTGCAGCTAGCAGAATCAACTGCAAGCCTGTAGTATATTGCAGGGTACACAGTACACTAACTGGATATACTTCAAGAGCCTGCCTGTGCTATTAATAGGATCAGAAGAAGCACACAAGCACCTGGCTTCAGGTAGCTATACTGCAGGTGCAACTGTGCAGGGTACACAGTACACTAACTGGAAATACTTCAAGAGCCTGCCTGTGCTATTAATAGGATCAGAAGAAGCACTTGGCTTCAGGTAGCTATATTGTAGGTGCAACTGTGCAGGTTTACAAGTTTTTTACACAAAGTTGTCAATTTTATAAGATATTTCTCACACACACAGCATGGGCATACTTAGAATTATACCACTAAACACATTGTGATACCCCTCCAGAGTAAATGTGTAAGACTTTTTCAGTGTTTGGACTGATTATATACCGAGCATCGTATCTTGTGTATCACAAAAATGGAATAACACTGCAAAGAAAACAATGTACAGTAATGTATGACTGGTCAGGGAATATAACTTAGTGTATGCTTACCTATAGCAGTTCCCATTCCTATAAGCCAAGCAAGCCTAGCATTCTGGTATGTGGATACCCCTGGGAATGCCATATTTACAGGCCAGGAAGTACAAGAGGCTGACGTTGTGACATGGTCAGTGGTACATGCAGATGGGTCAGCTCAGGCAATAGGCAGAGATATGGTTAGCAATCAGGCAAAGAATCAGTCCAGGCATCAGGCAGAAAGGTGGTCAATAAACAGACTAGGATTGGTACAGGCAGCAGACAGAGGCAACACTGCACTGATGTGGCAGTTATCAGGAGCACTGTTGCAATCTTACACTGGTCTGGTGACACTGGGGACTAGTGTGGCAGGAATCAGCAACACTGTTGACTTACACTGGTCTGGTGACACTGAGACTGGTGTGACAACAATCAGGGACACCGTTGCTGGCTTGCACTTGTGTGTAAGACTGGTGTGGCAGTAATAAGAAACATTGGTGCTGGCAAAGACTTGTCTAATTACACTGGGACTTGTGTGGTGATGATCAGGAAACATGTTGCTTGCTGCACTGGTCTGGTGTGGTGGAAATCAGGAACACTAATTCTAGCACTAGTCTGGTGACTGGTGATTGACTGCACTGTTAGGGCTCATTGACACGTAAGGTTGGGAGGCAGTAAGACCTTGGTTGAGCCACAATTTTAACACCCCTCAACCACTATCCCCTTTAGCTGCAGAGGCAGTGGCTGGAGGTGTATACCGACAGCAGATTTGTTGCTTTGCTTCTCATCCGTGGCAAGAATTATCCTCCCTGTACACCCACTGATCGTGACTCATTCAAGTTAATGGGAGTGCTTGCTTGCAAGTGGTCCATGGCATTAAAGCAGATTGTGAGGAGGCCTCCATACTGCCTGTCACTGTTGAATAGGGATGAGCCGAACACCCCCCTGTTCGGTTGGCACCAGAACATGTGAACAGGAAAAAAGTTTGTTCGAACACGCGAACACCGTTAAAGTCTATGGGACACGAACATGAATAATCAAAAGTGCTAATTTTAAAGGCTAATATGCAAGTTATTGTCATAAAAAGTGTTTGGGGACCTGGGTCCTGCCCCAGGGGACATGGATCAATGCAAAAAAAAGTTTTTAAAACGGCCGTTTTTTCAGGAGCAGTGATTTTAATAATGCTTAAAGTCAAACAATAAAAGTGTAATGTCCCTTTAAATTTCGTACCTGGGGAGTGTCTATAGTATGCCTGTAAAGGGGCGCATGTTTCCTGTGTTTAGAACAGTCTGACAGCAAAATGACATTTTGAAGGAAAAAACCCATTTAAAACTACCCGCGTCTATTGCATTGCCGACAATACACATAGAAGTTCATTGATAAAAACGGCATGGGAATTCCCCAAAGGGGAACCCCGAACCAAAATTTAAAAAAAAAAATGACGTGGGAGTCCCCCTAAATTCCATACCAGGCCCTTCAGGTCTGGTATGGATATTAAGGGGAACCCCGGCCAAATTTTTTTAAAAAAATGACGTGGGGTTCCCCCTAAATTCCATACCAGACCCTTCAGGTCTGGTATGGATTTTAAGGGGAACCCCGCGCCAAAAAGAAAAACGGTGTGGGGTCCCCCCAAAGATCCATACCAGACCCTTATCCGAGCACGCAACCTGGCAGGCCGCAGGAAAAGAGGGGGGGGACGAGAGTGCGGCACCCCCCTCCTGAACCGTACCAGGCCACATGCCCTCAACATTGGGAGGGTGCTTTGGGGTAGCCCCCCAAAACACCTTGTCCCCATGTTGATGAGGACAAGGGCCTCATCCCCACAACCTTGGCTGGTGGTTGTGGGGGTCTGCGGGCGGGGGGCTTATCGGAATCTGGAAGCCCCCTTTAACAAGGGGACCCCCAGATCCTGGCCCCCCCTGTGTGAAATGGTAAGGGGGTACTTACCCCTACCATTTCACTAAAAAACTGTCAAAAATGTTAAAAATGACAAGAGACAGTTTTTGACAATTCCTTTATTTAAATGCTTCTTCTTTCTTCTATCTTCCTTCATCTTCTGGTTCTTCTGGTTCTTCTGGCTCTTCTGGTTCTTCCTCCGGCGTTCTCGTCCAGCATCCCCTCCGCGGCGTCTTCTATCTTCTTCTCCTCGGGCCGCTCCGCACCCATGGCATGGGGGGGGAGGCTCCCGCTCTTCTCTTCTTCTTTTCTTCTCTTCTTCTCTTCTTCTCTTCTTCTCTTCTTCATTTTCTTCTCCGGGCCGCTCCGCACACATGCTGGCACGGAGGGAGGCTCCCGCTGTGTGACGGCGCCCCCGTTATTTAAGAACTGTCAGACGAGGAGCGCCGTAACACAGTGGCTCTTCTGGTTCTTCCTCCGGCGTTCTCGTCCAGCATCTCCTCTGCGGCGTCTTCTATCTTCTTCTCCTCAGGCCGCTCCGCACCCATGGCATGGGGGGAGGCTCCCGCTCTTCTCTTCTTTTCTTCTCTATTTCTCTTCTTCATTTTCTTCTCCGGGCCGCTCCGCACCCATGCTGGCATGGAGGGAGGCTCCCGCTGTGTTACGGCGCTCCTCGTCTGACAGTTCTTAAATAACGGGGGGCGCCGTCACACAGCGGGAGCCTCCCTCCATGCCAGCATGGGTGCGGAGCGGCCCGGAGAAGAAAATGAAGAAGAGAAAAAGAGAAGAAAAGAAGGAGAAGAGCGGGAGCCTCCCCCCATGCCATGGGTGCAGAGCGGCCCGAGGGGAAGAAGATAGAAGACGCCGCAGAGGAGATGCTGGACGAGAACGCCGGAGGAAGAACCAGAAGAGCCATAAGAACCAGAAGAACCAGAAGATGAAGGAAGATAGAAGAAAGAAGAAGCATTTAAATAAAGGAATTGTCAAAAACTGTCTCTTTTCATTTTTAACATTTTTGACAGTTTTTTAGTGAAATGGTAGGGGTAAGTACCCCCTTACCATTTCACACAGGGGGGGCGGGATCTGGGGGTCCCCTTGTTAAAGGGGGCTTCCACATTCCGATAAGCCCCCCGCCCGCAGACCTACACAACCACCGGCCAGGGTTGTGGGGATGAGGCCCTTGTCTTCATCAACATGGGGACAAGGTGTTTTGGGGGGCTACCCCAAAGCACCCTCCCAATGTTGAGGGCATGTGGCCTGGTACGGTTCAGGAGGGGGGGGCCGCACTCTCGTCCCCCCCTCTTTTCCTGCGGCCTGCCAGGTTGCGTGCTCGGATAAGGGTCTGGTATGGATTTTTGGGGGGACCCCACGCAGTTTTTTTTTTTTTTGGCGCGGGGTTCCCCTTAAAATCCATACCAGACCTGAAGGGTCTGGTATGGAATTTAGGGGGAACCCCACGTCATTTTTTTTTTTTACATTTTGGCCGGGGTTCCCCTTTGGGGAATTCCCATGCCGTTTTTATCAATGAACTTCTATGTCTATTGTCGGCAATGCAATAGCCGCGGGTAGTTTTAAATGGGTTTTTCCTTCAAAATGTCGTTTTGCTGTCAGACTGTTCTAAACACAGGAAACATGCGCCCCTTTACAGGCATACTATAGACCCCCCCCAGCTACGAAATTTAAAGGGATATTACACTTTTATTGTTTGACTTTAAGCATTATTAAAATCACTGCTCCTGAAAAAACGGCCGTTTTTAAAAACTTTTTTTTGCATTGATCCATGTCCCCTGGGGCAGGACCCAGGTCCCCAAACACTTTTTATGACAATAACTTGCATATTAGCCTTTAAAATTAGCACTTTTGATTTCTCCCATAGACTTTTAAAGGGTGTTCCGCGGCATTCGAATTTGCCGCGAACACCCCAAATTGTTCGCTGTTCGGCGAACTTGCGAACAGCCAATGTTCGAGTCGAACATGAGTTCGACTCGAACTCGAAGCTCATCCCTACTGTTGAACAATAATTGCTCTTCAGAGAGCATCGCACATGTGAACTGGACCTTATAGTGACACTTTTACTGGTGTGGCAGTGATCAGGGACGTGGTGACTGGTGTGGAGGTGATCAAGGAAACTGTAACTGGTGTGTCAGTGATAAGGGAAACTTTGACTGATGTGATAGTGATTGGGGACACGGTGACTGGTGTGGCTGTGATCAGGGAAACTGGGTCTAGCATGGCGGTGATCAGGGACACACACTGAAATCGATGTGGCAGTGGTCAGGGCAACTCAGGCTGGTACAGCAGTGATCATGGACATTGTGACTGGTGTGCTCATGATCAGGGACACTGTGACTGTTGCGGCAGGTTTGGTGACATGGTACTGCTGTGGCAGTGATCGGAGACAATGGCTGACAGTGTTGACATACAGTGATATCAAAGCAGACAGCCACTGTACACAATCACCACTACAGCAGTACAATGTCAACATAGAGACACTACACTTGTTCTGGTGACAGAATGTAAAAAAAAAATACAATTTTTTTACATGCTGTCACCAAAGCAGTGCAGTGTCAAAACATTTGGGGAAGCGTAATCAGATTTTTTATTTTTTTTTAATGCTGTGATTGTTTATACAGTCATAATGACTGTATAAGAAATCACTTTCCTAACACTTCAGCTGAATTCATTGGTCATGGTGATCACAGTACTAAAACAAAGGCTGACTACTTTGTTTACAACTACTGACTGTGATTGGTCACAGTGATCACATGGTACAAGGCCAATGACAGCAACCCTTTACACTGATCTGTGAGCTGCTGTGGCTGGGGGACACAGAGTGCACAGGTTACAGTGCTGTGCACCCTCGAGGGCACATGAGGCGCTCAAACAAGAGGGTATAAGGGTACATCCTCCCAGAATGGCGCTTGTCCCACCTGGTCTATATGTGCAATGAGCAGGCAGGAAGCAGTTAACACTTATGGATACCGGGACACATAAAGCTTTTTATTTTGCTTGAATTTTGAATTGCTACGTGGTAGTACAATAAAATCGTGTTGCATTGAATCACAAAGACAGTACTTGTTACATGGGCAAGAAAAGACCTAGCTTTTCAAAGCCCTAAAATTTACTGACTAGTTTCTTTGTATTGCAGCACATTACAGTATAGTAAACCTAGCATGACCCTTTTGCCACTAAAGCTTACTTTTTTAAATCAATAGTGCATAGCCTTACTGTTTACAGTATTTGCTAAAGTTATAAGAAATGAAATAAGAGAACGGTAACGTGTCATAATGTCTTGTAACAATCTGTTGCTTTGTTGAGGCCTGTTGTTAAATGGCTAAACGTTGTGTTCTCTATCGATCCATGCCAGTTCATAGTTTGTTTCATCTTTTGTTACCCTGACTAAAAGCCATAAATATCAGTCTGTAGTTTAAAAACCTATCATTTTAGTGCTTGTTATCAAAGGTATAATCAGCATTATTGCAATTGAGAATTCTTCAATAGACCATAATTGTTGGTAACATATTTGACTTCTGATCTACCAAATGGTTCTTCAATTTTTAAATCTAAACTTTTGTCTTTCATATATAAACAGGCACAAAGCAAATTATAGATTAGGATAAGATCTACTAGGCAATTTTATAGGACAATTAATCCTTCTTACTAGAATTTTGGTACAAAGATGAATTTAAGATTGAAGTAAGTGTACCAAATGTGTAGATAATTAAAGCTGGATATGCGGTGACAAATGAATAAGCATTTGATTCAAATATATAAGCAGCTGATGATAAACACACTTCTCTCATAAAACATGACATTAGCACCATCCTTTCCACCCCTTGGATATCCATGTTAGTGTTGAGTTTTCTTATTGAGCTATAGGGAGGCTTAGAAAATTTTAGGTGCAATGCCAAGCTTCATGTTTATAGGATATGTATATTAAAATTGAGATGCCAGCATCACTGGATCTTGTGGTCACATTGACATACTGGGATTATTGGACAAATAGGCTGTTCAATTTGCAAGGGAAATTGCAATGTGCAAGGCAATTTTCCTCAGGGCTTAGTGAATGAGATGAAGCTCTGCTGAGAATGGGCAAGTAGTTGAGGGTTCCCTTTACCATGACTAGCACCTGGTAATCCCAATTTCAGCCAGATAAAGTGATGATCTTTTGTCTGACAACACACCGGCAGATGTTTCTGACCAAGAGATTTTGCAAGATACCATTATCAGATAGTTCAAAAAAGCTGCTAGCCCTGAGATGAGCCAGGACCCGAGTATCTGCATGTTCCCTCTTGTTTTAACGTCCTGTAGCATAAACATACTTTTAAGCAAGTTAAAATGGTTGTAAAGACATAAGGTTTTTTTATCTTAATGAATTTTATGCATTAAGATAAAAAGTCTTCTGTGTGCAGCATCCTCACTCAACCTCCCTAACACTTACCTGAGGTCACTCTCTGTCCAGCGATGTCCACGAGTGTCTCAGCCTTCTGAGATTATCCTCCCTGATTGGCTGAGACACAGCAGCAATGCCATTGGCTTCCGCTGCTGTCAATCAAAGTCAGCTAGCCAATCATGGGAGAGAGGGGGGCAGGATCAGGTCGGGGCTCCATGCCTGCATGGACACAGGGAGCTGTGACTCGGCTCGGGTGCCCCCATAGCAGACTACTTGCTGTGGGGGCACTGAACAGGAGGGAGTGCCCAGGATCACAGAAGAGGGACCCAAGAAGAGGAGGATTGGGGCTGCTCTGCGCAAATCCACTACAACAGAGCAGGTAAATATAACATGTTTATTATTTTTATAGGAAAAAAATGAGACTTTACAATTACTTTAAGTATCAATTTTCATGGCCAACGCTGGACTAGCTGTCCACTTATGCTTAAAGTAAGTTAGGTAAAATTGTTGCTGTCTTGAAGTTGTTTTAGTTCTAGTAACGGTAAAATAAACTCAGACATTAGTGTTTTATATTGCAGTTGAAACAAAAATGTACTTATTGTCCTATGATGGCATTGGCAATTCTTGTATGTTAAACTGCAAAGGATATTGCAAACACATATGACATGAGTTAAATTGCTTGTGATGTGTACTGAGCAATTTTAATGCAGCTTACATTAAACACTACAGGTCACTCTGTTTTTTTTTTAACAACAATATTGAATCCATTGTATATTATTATATAATGATGCTCCTGTAGGCAGGTGAAGGGTCAAAGAATATGCAGTACTGTGTCCCTGTAGGCATCCTACAGGCTCATTCACTGTAGCTGTAAAATTTCTACGCTGCCCTAGAGACTATCTGAAACATTTCAGGCTCAGTGAATCAAGACTAAATAAATACCCAGTTGTGAATACACAGACATTTGTTTGAGAGTCACATTAACCGTGACTATCCAACAAGGCAAATCCATGAAAAAGCTAGTAGCAGTAACATAGCCTGGTTACTGCAATTGAAGCTTGTGGCTGTGACAGCATGAGTTATGTGACAGTCACTAATACTTTATCTGACCCGTAGCTGCCTGGGCAGTTAGACTTCACTTAATTAAACGCCACAGTCTGGAAAATGTGCACTGACTCTGACTAATCTTGAAGTGTGCGGCAAAGCCAATCATATTGTTTAGTTACTGTGATAGTCTTGTAGAAGGTCTTAAATAGTCCTAGTTCAGAAATAATTCTATTAAGAAGATTAGTAGCTTAAAATAAATCCTATTAGCTCAGTTGCCAAGAATATATGAAGTATTATTTCAGGTTGTAAACAGCCAAGACACATCAGCACTCTTTTCAGCTTTCTATGGTTGACATCTATTTAAAAGACAAAAGTTACCCAAACACAAAAAATGAATGTTAGAGGTTCAGACAGTATAACATGGATGGATCAACAATCTAATGAGTGTGGCTTCCAGTAGACAAGCAAAACATATGTTTAGAAATCTAATGATCAACCATTAGACTGGAGATGTCTGACTACACACTGTTCTCTACTGTTTTGACATAAACGTGCATGCTCAGACAGTGTCTGCAAATCAAACTTCCAGGTAATAGCTATGACCAACTGCCTGCTCCATCAGTTATAATGCAGTTGCAAAGCTTTGTGATTATAGGTCTAATTTACCAAGGAAGTATACTAACTTGCAGAGGCATAGCTTGAAGCTTGTGGGCCCAATGCAAAAGTTGACCTGGGCCCCCCCCACTACTTCCAACATGCGTGCAGATACATCCACCGCATGCCAAGATACTCAGTGGCTTAAGAGTTTTGAATTCCCAGAGTTACTCTTTACATCAGAGGACAGGGATTACCGCTGGAGAATCAGAGGACAGGGACCCCTGGCAGGTCACTTGGCAGAGCTCCTTTCCCACCCCAGCACTGTACACAGCCACCCCCCCACACACTACACAGGGCTGAAATCACATTCCTTTACACACAGTCTGTCAGTCTTCACAGGGTGTATCTGGCATTTTTTTTGTTGCCGTTTTGATCTGTAAAATTCTTTAGTCGTAACGGCAGTGTAGTTGCAGTAGGCAGATACACCCTGTGCAGATCATGCCTAACTAGCTGTGTTGTAAAGGAATGTGATTTCAGCCCTGCAGAGGAGGAACAGTATAGAGTGCTGTAATGGGAAAGGAGCTCAGCACCCGGGCATAGCATGCAGGGTAGAGGGGGTGGTCAGGGGGCTTTGGGGGGGGAGCAACTTAGATCTGGGAGGGCAAAGGCATGTGACACAAAATCTGGAGCCTGCAGCCCTTCAGGGGCCCCCCGAGGAGGTGTTAAGGAATTTGTTTTAGCAATTTCTGAGGGTTTCTCTGTCAGTGTTGGGGGAAGGTCACCTCCCGGAGGTGTGTGTCTTTTCCCCAGTTGTCAGGGAAGTGG